>BGNK01006337.1:876-27885 GCA_003297005.1 Symbiodinium sp. clade A Y106
CCCTCGCAAGGCGTACAGGAACACAGACACACAGGAGTCTCCTTTTCCTACAGGCGCACGGCTGTAGTCAGTACTCTGCTAGAACCTTGAGCAACAGGCATAGATATATGCAAGTGATATGTGAGACAGTTAAGGCACCTGGATGTGTAACATCAGTGTTTCACCCCCCCCCCCGCATCCCCATGCGTCTACTCCGTAGATTTGGTGCTTTCTGATGCCTTTAAGGCTTCGCAAGGCAAGGCTCCAAGGGGCTAATGCGCAAAGCCCTGAAGGCGCATGTGCCGAGACTCGGAATGTATGTACTTCAAAGGAAGGCAATACCCTAAGCTCGGCAGCCTCTTATGGGTGTAGATCCTACTGAAGGGATTTGGGGATTTAGGGCCAAGCTTGATACAGGGAGCCGAGTTCTCCAAAGACACACCCATCGACAGGTGGCCGGTGCCATGTCCGAGGAAGGCAAGTCTCTCAGTGAGCGACCTGGCCGGAAGACTCGAGGTTTATGATTTAAGACTTCAGGGTTGGAGGGTTGCTGCCAGGGATTCGCCGTTTTGTGGTTGCGCGCTTAGGCTCCGGGATTCCGACTCAGGGCGGGGCCGCCGGAAGTCGAATTTTCAGGGCTGGCTTGAGTCGTTGCATGCGCCCCCCGGGTCCTTCTGGGTAAATCCTGAAGTGGGTGCCTGCACAGAGTCACAGAGACTCCAAGACGACCTTTAGTTTGAGACTATACCTTCATCCTACTACGGATCAAGCCCATATAACACCCCATACAAACGTTGATTTAGGGCATATCTTCCATAGGGGAAATTGAAATCTTTGCAGAGTGGACTCTCTGAAGTGTATTTTCATGTCTCACAAGCCTTAAGCCCTAGCACAGCCCTAGGCCGTAAACCCACAGCCAAAGCGCCCCAAATCCTAAGGTCCGAAACCCTAAACCCTAAATCCCCTAAAACTCAACCCTCTGAAGCCTTTACGCCTTTACGTAAGTCTGACAGCCCTTCAACCTTAGACCTTCCAATCTCGCGCTCAACCCTCCAAATCAGCCCCGAGCCTCCTGAAGAAGCCCAGATCTTCTAAGCCATATCCCCAACTAACCTTTTTTTGGTTTAGGGTTTAGGGTTTAGGGTGCAGATCTTCTACAGTAAACTCCAGAAAGTTGGAACATCAGTATCCTAAGTCCCTTATACAAAAGAGAAGGGAAATCCAGCACCAATCCTCCTAAACTCATGTTCCAACTTTCTGGGATATCCCCAACTAACCTTTTTTTTGGGAGCTAGAGTCTTAGAGAGTTCAGGAAGGACCCACGCCAAACCCTAAAGCCTGAAACTGCTCCTCAAGAAAAAGGAAGGACCCACCCTGCCAAACCCTCCTCAAAGCAAAGGAAGGCCCCGCTGAACCTCGCTGCAGCCGCCAGGATCAAGGCAACGGCTGAGGAGATCATCACCCAAACGGCAGGGGCTCCAGTGCGGAGTGAGGGGTTTTCATGTAGTGGCCTCAATAATTTAAGGATTCGCTGTCGGATGTCGGGAGTGCTACGGAGGTCAGAGTGCGTGGCCGCACCGTAGGCAGATGCCAGGACAAACCTGAAACTCTGCCCTTTATCCGAATGCAGACTTGATGTTTTCGTCAGTGAGCCCCGCACCCTAAGCTTAGGATGGCAGCTGCGCATGGCTGACATGCACAAATCCGGAAGCACTTCTTCTTCTCTCCCCTATATCGCTCTGTGTTCTCACGATACAATGCTCCAAGAAACCATCCTTAAACCCTCAACCCCATCCGCAAAACCTAAACCCGCAATCCCTCAACCCAAAACCCAAAACCCAACCCTGAACCCGAGATTTCCCGTTTGTTTAAGACCCTTAAGTCAACACCTTCGAAGGTTAGCCTCGGCGTGTCCTTCTCGGTTGTACGCCGACTGAAAGCCGTCTCTCACCTCCGATCAGAGTTAGGGGGCTTAGGGATTAGGGTTCAGGGATTATAGGGCTTAGGGATTAGGGTTCAGGGATTAGGGTTTAGGGATTAGGGTTCAGGGTTTAGGGTTTAGGGATTAGGGTTCAGGGATTAGGGTTTAGGGTTTAGGGTTCAGGGTTTAGGGTTCAGGGTTTAGGGTTTAGGGTGTAGTAAGGTTCAGGGATTACAGGGTCTAGGTACCTGCCAGGGATGGATTTGGCGCTTGCTGTTTAGAGGTGTCAGGGTTTAACCGGGAATAACTAGGCTGGAGTTTGGGACATTTTTTATTTTCCTTATTTGGGTTTATAAGGGACCCTATATATATATACTGTATAAATAAATAAATAAATATATATATTTTTTTTGCCGGGTGTTTAAAGGCCAACCGTGATAAAAGGACAGCTGCCGGAGTAATAGGTGTAACACGATCCTTAGGGTTCCTTTGGGTTCCTTGTTGCATGCATTATAAAGTATTTACAAACCTCATACCCCTAGTCTGATGTTTCGAGCCCACAAAAGCATTGCTGGAGCTTGAGCGGACGAGTGTAATTCGGGCTTGTAGGTAATTTAATACAATGCTTTAAACTCGTTGGGTTTACAAATACCACTACCGTTCTATGACACACTGGTTTGTCAAGTAAGCCTAAGCTGCCAAAACTCTAAACTTAAACCGGAAAAGTCGAAATCCCCTCAATCCAAAACGGCTTGTGATTTCATTGCCGGATTGGTTGCATTTGCAGACCTTGGGGTGCCTTAGAGGCCTCCGCTCCAGGGCCTCATAACATAAGCGTAGTGCAGCAGCCCCCCGCCAGGGAACGGCACTCTACGGCTCCCGCAGTAACTTCGTGTTCTGCTGTTGTTGGGATATGGATACATGTATAGCGACCTCTCATGAGGGTCAGGGGGTTAGGTTAAGATATTCCAGGGTCTAGGGATTAGGTGTTTAGGGCCTTAATTTGTTGGGGTTTAGGCGAGGTGGGTTTATGGGCGGCATTCATCAAGCCTAGGTGTTAAAAGTGTTGCTGTTTGTACAATACAGTCAGTAAACACCCAACTCCTTGAGTAGTATGCCTCATAGTCCCTGAATGTACTAAAGCCCAAAAGGCCCAAAAGGTATGGGAGTTTCCGAAAATTAGGGGTACCTTATTTTGGGGTCCTTATAATCAGGATCCTACTATTCAGGGTACTCCATCAGGGTCCCCTAGTTTCGGAAACTCCCATATGGCCCCTACGATACCACTATACCCTACCCATAGGCTCCATAGTAGTTCCTTTTTGGGGTTCATATTTAGAATCCTATAAGGTCATCCCCAAAAGGAACTACTATGGAGCCTCTGGGTACAGCCAAAGCATAATCCCCGCAGCGGGAGGAGTCGATTGGTCTTGGCAAGATGGAGGCCACGGGGGTTTAGGCCTTAGGGGTTTAGGGTTTTTTAGGGTTTAGGGGTTTAGGGTTTAGGGGTTTTTAGGGTTTAGGGGTTTTTAGGGGTTTAGGGTTTCAGGGGTTTTTAGGGTTTAGGGTTTAGGGTTTAGGTGATCAGGGATTTGGCGAGGATGGGGTTTTGGGTTCAGGGCTTAGGGTGCTGAATTTTGCAGAAGTCAAGATGATTGTGGGTCGTGGCCTGGCTAGACTTCAGTCCAGCAAAAAGGGCTTAGTGTTTAAGCTTGTGGTCATGTTCGGGTGAACAGCTTACTGCAAATTTCTATGTTGACTGTGTTGATGGTTGCTCGTCCTGGTCCTTGGACTGTCCCTGCTGTTGCGGCGGTGCTGATTGTTTCGTCAGCGACAGTGACGACGACGACGATGTGTGTCTGCAACTGCCAGGTAGCCTTCACGTGCGTGCGGCCATAAACTAGTTCTTCTGGTAGTAGTGGTAGTGCTGGCGGTTGTGGTTGTGGTAGTAGTGGCAGCGCTAAGAGTCAGTGGAAGTGCTCCTGCTAGTGCTTGTGCTGGTAGTGGTGGTGGTAGTAGTAGTAGTAGTAGCAGAAGTAGTAGTAGTCGTCGTCGTCGTAGTGGTAGTGGTAGCAGGAAGGAGAGCAGCAGCAGCGCCAAGATAAGAATACTGAGACTAGAGGTGTCATGATACGGAACGTTGCAACGCAATAAAGGTCATCACGGAATGATCAGGATACCGATCATACTGCTTAAGCACTATAGCTACTTGTTGCGTTGGGGTTGCGAGGTCGGGCTCGGCATCCACGGGGAGCCAGGGGCACGCACGGAGTCGCGAGCGGAGGCCAGCAAGGCCGGGGCAAACATCCTCGCTCCCCGCTTGCTGGCACTGTTTGTTTGTCTCCCTCCTCCTTTTTGTCTCTCTGTATGTCTGCCTCTCTCTCTGTTTGTATGTATACGTATATATATATATATTTATTTATTTATTTATATCTATATACACACATGCATTGCATACATGATTTAGGGGTGTCTGTTCATATGCACATATGGACATGCATTTAATGTGTTTGTCTGGTTGCAGGGGTGGGAACTGCAAGAACCGCCGAATCATCGCCTCTAACATGCCAGCAGCGACGCAAAGACGGCTGCGGGGAATAGAGGCTAGGTTCTCCAGTAGTACCCTTTCACCCTTTTTCTTTTTGGGTTCCCTTATCAAAACCGAATAGTAGGAAAAAGGGTACCCTTCCCAAAGGCTCCATGTACCCATATAGTAGATACTTAGGCCTTAAAGTACCTACCTAGGGACCCCTTTAAGGCTTAAGTATCTACTATAAAGGTACATGGAGCCTTTGGGCTTATTATTAAGGGGCTACTGGGGAACCTGGGAGGCGAAAACCGGAAGCATGATCTCTCGAAGCCTTAGTTTTCAATCTCCAAACCTAGCTCTTCACCACAATCCTGCAACGACAGAAATCCTAAAGTCCTAAAGTCCAAACCCTAAACCCTGGACCCCTAATCCTTAACACCAATCCTAAACATGTAACATAGAGGTCAACAGAATCTGTAATGATCTCCGTGTTGGCCCCGCTATGTCTATCTAGTATGGTTACCCAAGCCTCGATTTCAGCTTATGGCGGCCCGTATAGTAGTCAGCTGACACTCTCGAAGTATGTACCCGACGGTGATGCCTGAACTTGGGGATCTACGGTAAAGAGTAGGAGCACATTCAACACAATGTAGACTCCTGGTTCATGAACTCTCGCCCATTCTTTCAGGGGCTATAGCAAAGATAGTGGAGATCCTAATAGCTTGGCCCCTTAAAGAAGGAGGGTACATTAATCATCGGTCTACTGTAGAAACAGTATAATCCAGGAAAAGAGTATCTTGTCGCGGGGAAGCACCACAAGACCGCATACAACTCCACCGGATCCTGATACACCATGCTAATTGTGTGCCCGAAGGTACTGGAGCTGCTCCAAACCCTCAATCCACTTTCCTATATTTAGCACATCCTAAAACGCCAGAAAAGCCACAGGCTCTCCCAGAATATCCAATCCAAAACCTTCAGCCCCCCGTTAGCCGTCTTACGAAAGTCTTGTAAAGCTTGCATACAAAGCTGAGCCCCTAAATATTCCTACAGCTTTCTATCAGCCGTAAGCTGCAAACCCTATAATCCTCCTGTTTATGTAACTTGCAAATCTTACATCAATGAAGCCCCACACAACCCCTAAACTCTATAAGCACCCCAAGCCACATGCCTCGCCTGGATCGTCCGAGTGTGAGCGCCGAAACCCCTAGGCCTGTCTAGTGGAGCGTGCGAGTCGAAACCCAAAGCCGAGGTCATGGAGGTGCTTCTGGAAGGCCTTGAGGCTGGTCGTGCCGCACGGCTGCTCCCGGCGCCCCAGGATGGCGTTATCTGCCTGGCCACTGGGCGTTTCGGAGAGACTCCAAGGGGGGGGGGGGGGTTCTAGGGTTCCATTTTGCTGCAGGTAGTTTTGGAATAGGTCAAGAACCCTAAACACAGCAAGTACCTAGACCTTCCAAAATCCCTTAATTACGGAATATACCTTAAATCATATTAGGGATCCTATTATAATACGAGGTATATTCCTTAACTAAGGGATTTTGGAAGGTCTGGGTACACGGCCCACAGGTGAACAACCTTGGCGGCGTGCCGCCTCAGGACCGCCTCTACCGGGTTCTTTAAGGGTTACTATAAGGGTTCCTTCAAGGGATCTTCAAGGGTTACTATGAGGGTTCCTTTAAGGGTTACTGTAAGGCTCTAAGGGTTTCTATACAGATTTTTTGAACGAAGGGCTCTTTAAGGGTTACTTTACTGGTTCCTTTAACGGCTTCAAGACTGCCAAGTTCGGGGCCCTGCTCTCACCTAGGGTTTGAGGCTTTAGGGTTTTAGAGGTTTAGGGTTTAGGGAGGCTTTAGGAGTTTCGTTTATCCACGCGAGCTTTACTTCAGCATCCAGGGATTTAGCTGGTAGGCTTACAACTAGGGTAACTTCGCTCGCACTCGTGTTTTTTAAAGCCCGCATTAAGGTACTTCTGACCCATACTGACCACCACCCGTATGTCAAGTACCCTAACTAATCCCTGATCCCGACATGCCTCACGCTGCAACCTCAGGCTGAGCATGCCCTATAAGGCTACTGTAAGGTCGAGTCAGCGGGCACACCGAAAAGGGAGCTTATGTTCAAGTTCACCGTAGCATGCTTCCGAAAAAGACCGGGACAAGCAATAGATGGACAGGAGATGTGCATCCTCGTTGCAGACTTGATGCGCTTCTCGGTCGCACTGAGCTTTCCGACCCCTTCTTTCAAGATGCCCAGCTTTGCTGAAGACGAAGCGTTGTGCCAAGCCTCCTGAAGGAACTCGGTCGAACGCATCAGGTTAGGGTTGATAAAGGTCTGCTAGCTTCCATGGAAAATTGGACCACTTTCCAACACAGTTAAGCTATATGACTACAAGCTCGGAGACCGTAGCATAGGAGCCTCCGTTTCACCTTGTTCTCAACTTGTCCACTGGCTAAGCCCTTATATCATCGCAGGCCGTTTCAGAATTATCACCCAGAAAGTTGCAAATCTGAATCCGCATCAGTTTAGATAAAGATGGGTATCAGAAGCGGCTTGTGGTTTCGGGCTTTGGGTTTGAGGTTTGGGAGGTTTGGGGCCTTTCAACCCCGATCCTCCCCTGCTTTGTACGAAGCCTAATCCCCTCGACCTTAATATTCCCTTAACCATTATCCTTAAGCTCTAAAACCTCAAACCGTTGGAGCCTTCTTGAAGCCGTAATCCCATGATAGAACGCCACTGCGCGAGCATTCGGAGTAATTGTAAGACTCCCAATCGAGAGAACAATAGAATCAAACACAAATACAACCAAGAATACGAGCAGCTTGTCCAGTTTGGTTGCATCCAGGATCCAAGTGGGGGCCCAGTGTGAAACTGCTCATTGGCCCGGGACTGCTTTGCACCTCATTGGATATGCAGCCGGCCTGACATCGGGGTTTCGAGCTTTGTGTGTGCATATTTGTCTCCAGACATACACACCTTATACATGCAGGCATGCATGCGTGCTTGCATCCAGGTATCACAGAGGGTGGTTGGGTTCTTGACGAAACAATGTGCAGCCATCTGCAAGCAGAGGGCACGGATTGAGTTTGTATGGCTGAAGTGCGGTAGACCTTACGCCTGGAAAACAGTAGTGACCCCTGTTATACATCTACGAAGTGCAGCATCATCAATACTAGGCCCCAGCACGTCCCAAACCGACAATCAGAGGCACAGGTCCGGATCTTCTGTGCTTCGGTCAGGTTTGGTTGTCGATCTCTTCCCTGATGAGCTACCAGAACCTACTTTTTTTGTAGGTCTGAGTACGTGCTGTCACAAATCCTAACAATGAACTTATCGTCACCGCATGTTGTCAGAGGCGAAAGCAACTCGTCAGTTTTTGTCCCAAAGCGCCCTCCCGGGCCCTTGTTGAAAGGTTTATGCATTGTTGTTCTCGGTTAAAGAATGAGGCTGTAGGGCCTTCTGTCCAGAATTTATAGGATTTGCTTTTGGGCCGCTTGAATCTTCCATGGCGCCTGTGCGGACACGAGCAGCCCCAGGAATGGCGTCTCGATCTCCCTGCTGCCCTGGAGTGCAGCAATGGCGAAGCTAATCCAGGAAGCTGATGGCAGCTGCATATGGGAGTTTCCGAAAATTAGCGGTACCTTATTTTGGGTCAATAGAATAAGGATCCCACTATTTAGGGTGCTATATTATGGTCCCCTATTTTCGGAAGCTCCCATATCTTGGGGGGGTGGGTTCCAGAGTGTTGAGCTTTTAGGGCTCTAGAAAGCCGCTTGTAAACTCTCCTTCTCCACAACCCCGTAAATTCAACGGGAATGAGAGTTGCGATATTGGCATTCAGGGCTTCGAACTTCCTTTTTCTTTCAGGCTTTCCTTTGGAAGTTGGCTCAAAATACACCAAAGCCTTGCCTTTGACACCGAAGCCTCAAAACATGAGTCCTGAGACCCTGAAACTCTGACTTCTCGGAGCTTTCATAGCAGGATTCCTCAGAGACTTGAGCTTCCAGGCCTTCCAAAATCCCTGAATTACAGAATATGCCTTAAATCATGTTAGGGATCCTACTATAATTTAAGGTATACCCCTTAATTAAGGGACTTTGGAAGGTCTGGGCTATAGAACCTTCAGGAGCCAACGGCGGCCGCCGCATGGCCTGCTGCCGTCGTGCCCGAGAGCCTTTGCAAGAAACCTTCAACAGAGTGCTGGAAGTTAAGTGTTTCTGCGAAGGTTCCTTGACGGGTTCTTCTCAGATCTTATGGTCTTTGATAAATCCTTATATACAACCATGCCATGATGTAAAGGTTCATGAATTGGGGGGCCCAGGACAAAAACCCTAAACCCTACCATATGCCTCGCCGGGAGTGTCCGAAACCCTGCCTGTTGCGAGAATGAGAGACGAAACCCTAAACCCTGAACCCCCCTAAACCCTAAACCGTGGGGCCCAGGAATTTGTGCAGCAGGGTTCAGGCCCGGGGTCTAGGGCTGAGCTGAGGGGTTTAGGAGAAGCGACATTGCGGTCTAAGGTCGAAGGTTCTTTCGGGGGGAAGCTTCAGGGTTGATGGGCTATAATTATACCTGGTCCCTAAAAGACCTACCTTTCTAAATTCCCTAAAAGACCTACCTTTCTGAGGATCTATATGAGCCCTAACAAGCTAGGGTATTTAGGGTCAGATGAGGACCGGACCAGTCGAGACCGGATACAGCACGAACCGTTCGCAGCTAAACCTGCAGGGTGCCTGTTCCCTGCGTGGTGCTAAGCCTCGAACTGGCTGACTTTGGCCCGGTAGGGTCCTGCCACGGACAAGCTATTTAGCAATTCCGTGCTTGCTTCCAGCTCTGGTGTTGTGACAGTTGTGACTGAAGTCCTTTACCATAGTACCACGTGCAACGACGAGGTTTCCGACACCGGCAGCAATCGCTGTGCGTGATTGTTTCGAAGGCAGCCTTGCGCGGGGCAAACCGAAACGGGCTTGCTGTCGGGGTAGTCCAGTGAAGTTCCTGGGCATGTCACGAGTTTGATGGGTGGGGTGATAGATAGAAGATTGAGCATAGGAGTCGGCATGTTGTTTATCACCGGGTTGTAGGGTCGCCAGGCAGGTTCCGGGAAAGGAGCTGCAACTCAGCAAGTAGGGTCTAGAGGTCTTGATACCACCTGGATTCTAGGGTGAAACAGCCTCGTGAATTCCCCCCTTGGCCCTCAATTTAATTCAACCTCAGCTGCTGTGGAAATGGAAGGTGTCACGCCATCTTCAGACGACCAGGTGAAGACCATTCTGGACCCGTGGACTGGCAAAGCAGATCACAGTGATCGTGAGACCTGAATCAAATCCGCAGCAAAAAATCCAGAGAAACGTAATTCCCGAGCACCATGCACGCAAGTGTTCCAACGGACTCGTTTTGGGTCCGAATCTTGCTGGCCGTGTTGAGCAGCATTGAACAGCATAGTAGTCGTCATCGCAGTCGCAGTAGTAATCGTAGTCTATTCTATATTGAACTGTCATGGCCCCCCTCTCAAGTTTCACGTGAGCTTTGCAAGGAAGGGTACCTTGCTTTGCCGAAACCTGGGAGATCCGAAAAAGCTCACGACTCCTAATGTATATAATTCTAGCTCCCTAAACCCTAAACCCTGTAAGCCCGAAAAGCTCCCTGATCCAAGAACTATTCCGTCAGTTTGAACTCACTTTTCCGGGTTTCTTCAACAACGGAGCTTGAGACCCTAAAGTTAAACCCTCAAACCTTGACCCTAAGCCGCAGGAGATTGACATAGATTACAGGGATACGATGTGCACGGACGTAGACTTCACATAAAAAATTTACATAGGTGCAGGCGACTACAGGGCAGTGTAGGCCGAAGCCCTCACCTCGACATGCCCAGACCAGAACCCAAACCTAGAGAGGCTAGAGACCTTGATGGCATAGTCCCTAAGCGATTTGGGTTGAGTAAGGGTTTACGAAGAGCCTAGATTGTCGTAATTTTTTGTATGATAACCTGTCTTGTGTTTTGGGAACGGAAATGGGATAACCAGAAGTAGGTACGTCGAATGTTTTTGGGACGACCGCAGGAGAAAGTCTGCAAGGCCTTGATTGCTGCCAAAGAGAAGCCGCCGGAGAGCAGAAAGTCGGGCAATTGGGGCTTACCTGAACCCCATACAGCCTCAATTTCTTGGGCTCCTTATTATGGTTTCTCTTTACAAGTCCTTCAAAAGAGAGCTTATCTGAAGTTAAGGTAAGGTTTAAGTTGGAGAAAAGCCTCAAACCCCAAAGCCAGGTTTGGTTTCGGGCTCGAGCAGAGACCTGAAGAGCAACCACCACCCTCCTTTACCTTCCTGCGTAAGAAGCGTACTGCAGCCGTCCAGTTGCGCCCTTAAGGTCTACTACTTGGGACTTCGGGAATCAGTTTTATTTCCATTAAGTAGTCCTGTAGAGGTACCCACTGAATGAATGGGGTCGATCAAATTACAACCCAGCCTGATGTGCTTTGATGGATTGTTCTAGGATGTTTTTAGGACTGGTGGGTTCAGGTGGGAGTTTCCGAAAATAGGGGACCCTAATATAGCACCCCAAATAGCAGGATCCTTATTATAAGGGCCCCAAAATAAGGTGCCCCTAACTTTCGGAAACTCTAAACCCTAAACCCTTTATAGAACCCTTATAGGCCCCTTTAAAGGAACCCTTATGGATCCCTTACCCAAAGGCTCCATGTACCTTTATAGTAGATACTTAAGCCTTAAAGGGGTCCCTAGGTAGGTACTTTAAGGCCTAAGTATCTACTATATGGGTACATGGAGCCTTTGGGTTAAAGGTACCCCTAATTTTCGGAAACTCCAAGGTTGCGCCGGCCCTCTGGTTCTCAGGCTCTTGGGTTCAGGCTTTGTTGTGGCGGTACCCTACACGCTACCCATAGGCCCCACAGTAGTTCCTTTTTGGGTTTAGGGTTTAGGGTTCTTAGGGTTTAGGCCCCACAGTAGTTCCTTTTTGGGTTTAGGGTTTAGGGTTTAGGCCCCAAAGTAATTCCTTTTTGGGATTACTTTTCTGGATTCTATATACAAACCCCAAACAGGAACTACTATGGGGCCTCTGCGTAAGCCCGAAGCCCAACAACGCCGCAACCCGTTCAGTCGGGGTACGTGGGCCTGTAAGCCACCTGCCCACCCCCCAACCGGACAGCAACCAAGTCGGTATTCTCACCTTTTGAATAAATCAGCTGAAGCCTTGAAGCCCAAAAGCTCAAACAAGTCGAAACCAGACCCCACCGAGCCGGATTTTAGGGCCTCAGTTCGCAAGAAGCACGAAGCAGCTGAGGCTCGATGACTTGGACAGCAAGGCCTTGCGTCTGTGCAGGGTCTCCAGCTACTAAAGCATATGCTTGGGCCTAGGCCTAAATACAGTGGCTGAATAGGCTTTAGCCGAATAGGCAACTTTTAAGCTTTTAGGGTGAATATGGCCCTGCTGCAAGCTAAAGGTTAGCCGTAGCTGCAGTGCTCATATATGTGTTGTGTGCAGTGAGGACATTCGGAGTTATTCGGAGTTCTTTGTTGAGGTGCGTCGGGCTTTTCTTGCAGCTAGCAGGACAAGGAGGCAGAGAGAGATTGAGAGACAGAAACAGAGAGACAGAGAGAGAGAGAGAGGAATACACACAAGCTGGTCATTCCCGCGTACGTGCACATGTCTGCTATACATCATTACAGGGCCTGATACATCCGAACGAGTTTTGCACATGTTTCTGTTCAGCACATTCTCATAAGTCCCCATGTGCTTGTCATCAGACATCTCGGGGTGCGATATGCCTGAACCCTGCAACTTAGCGTTATGTTGGGTGGTACATAGTTAACAGTTGTCCCGGTTGGGCTCAGTGTGCCACCCAAAGCCGCTGACCACCCTGTCATATAGAATTTCCCGAAACCGACATCTCCGAAATCGTTGCCTGAAAGCATAAAGTGGTTTCGGAGCACCTCAAGACCCCCACGTCTTCAGATTGCAGCAAGCCTCGAAGTCCCCACGGCTTCCTCGCAGACGCCATGGCAAACGCTGTGCTGCCTGCTTCCAGCGACTATGACTACCTCTTCCGCATCCTGCTGATCGGAGATTCCGGCGTGGGGAAGTCGTGCCTCCTGATGCGCTTCTCAGACGACACCTATTCCGACAACTTTGTTGCCACCATCGGCGTCGACTTCCGTATCCGGACCATGTTCCTGGATGGCAAGAAGGCCAAGGCGCAGATTTGGGACACCGCCGGCCAGGAGCGATTTCGCACCATNTCCGACAACTTTGTTGCCACCATCGGCGTCGACTTCCGTATCCGGACCATGTTCCTGGATGGCAAGAAGGCCAAGGCGCAGATTTGGGACACCGCCGGCCAGGAGCGATTTCGCACCATTTGCGCCAGCTACTACAGAGGCGCACATGGGATCATCGTGACCTTCGACCTCACAGACCGCGAGTCCTTTCACAACGTACGCCATTGGCTGGAGGAGATTGAAAAGTATGCGCAGCCTGGCATCAACAGGATGCTTGTGGGCAACAAGTGCGACATGGCATCCAAGCAGGCAGTCACCTACGACGAGGCCCGTGAGCTTGCAGATGAGCTCGGCTTGCACTATTTGGAGACCAGTGCCAAACATGCCCACAACGTCGATGAGGCTTTCACACAAATGGCCAAGGAGATCAAGGACCGAGTCTCAACAGAAGTTCCACCATCTAGCACCCCGACGAGGATGGTGTTGGGACCTGCACGCCGAATCTCCGCCACGAGCTGTTGCCAGTAGGGCATAGGGCAAATTAATGGTAANGACCGAGTCTCAACAGAAGTTCCACCATCTAGCACCCCGACGAGGATGGTGTTGGGACCTGCACGCCGAATCTCCGCCACGAGCTGTTGCCAGTAGGGCATAGGGCAAATTAATGGTAATCCTACGGGTTTCAGGTTTCCGCAAGGCCTGTGATCCTTTGCAGTTTTGATGCTGCGCCACGACTAATATTGTGGGCGGCCCCGTGCCCCTATGCTTGTACAGTCCTTTGGGGCACTTTTCGCGTTAACGTCAAGCTGTGTGTGTTCCGTCACCACGTACTTCAGTTGATGAGCTTCACAGGTCTTCTGCCGATCCAAGAGGCCACGTACTTCGGTTGATGAGCTTCACAGCCTTTCAAGAGGCTGCGGGCTCGAAGTCCCAGCCTCCGCGACCAAAGCTCCGGGTGGTGGAGGGGCATTTCCATGCAGGCTGCTCCGCCTGAGCAGAAGGGAGCTTTGGAGGCCGCGGAGCCGTGGAGGAAAAGAGCTGTGAAGCTTTGTGCGTGGGTGGTTTTTTCGAAGTTCTGAGCTGCATTTAGGAATTTAGGGTTTCGGGGTTTAGGGAGTTTAGGGGGTTTAGGGATGTAGGCGTCGTGGTGTCCTTGGCCGTGGAGAGTCCGGCTCCGGATCTTTCGTTTCATGCAGGTTGGGCAAGGGAGCAGGTCCGGCTTATTGTTTGAAACGGCTATGTCGGTTTAGCGGTTGTGCTGTGTACTTCGACCCATCTCTGTCAGGCCTTGTAATTGCCCTGAGAGGTGCCTAAACCCAAACCTAAATCCTAGCAGCCTAAAGCCTAACTTAACGGCAGCTGAGGTGGGTGACGCAGATTGCGGTTCCACCATGGCTAAAGCTGCCAGCTCCGTCTTGGCAGATCAGGAGAGCTCTTTAGTCTGCTTTTTGCGTACAAAAACTACGTTATACGAAGAAAGAATACAATTTACTATAAATAGTGTACGATAGCCTACTATGTGCATAAACGGTGGTGCAACTAGAACATACTTTAAGATACTGCAGCGTACTTTGTCTATGATGTACTGTAAACGGTTTTTCTATCGTTATAATGTACTACAACAAGACACATTGTCATATGATACAATACACTTTTTTGTTATAGGGTAGTGGTACTATAATGTACTGGAATATACTTGCAATATTCAATAGGGTACTGCAGTCTACAATAATGGGCTTTGGGGGTCCGCACCCCAAAATTTTCCCTGTTGTCGAAAGACAGGTCTGTTCAAGAGGTCATTTCAGGGAACAGGATATCAGTACACTGTCTCGCATGCGAAACCGTACGTTATGGAAATAGTATGCTGTTGCAAATTATATTGCAAATTATAGAGCTCTTTGTATGATAGCACATGAAAACGTATTCTGAGCCAACTTTGTACAACTTTCGGCGTGGATTCACAGGAGCGATTGCCCCTCGCCGACCCCAAGGCGTTGTGTGGCTGCCTCTCTGATATTTTGGGCAGGACTGGTGGAGTTTAGGGTTTAGGCTTGATCTAACTTCCCTAAGGCAACTACAGACGCTCTTCCTACTATGCTAGAATTCAGGAAGTGGTGTGTGAGCAGTTAAGAGGGCTCTTGCCGTCTGTTTAGGCCGCAAGGTCATTTGAGGCCTAGCCTATAATCCGGCTCGGCTGATATTGTTGCCTGCTTTTTGTACCGAAGGTATTCCATGGGGTCCTTATGATAACTAGCTGATCAACCCCAAAAGCCTAAAAGCTGATTTCGGTTCTTAAGGCCCCTATAGTATTCTGTTGGAAAACTGAAACCTAGAGGTTCAAGTTGACGGAAGACAAAGGCTGCAACAGCCTCGGCTTCGAAACCCTCTCTCGAAGCAGAGCGCTTTGTGGCTAGTTGGGACACTGGGTACTACAATAAGGTTTACACAGCGTCAACTGAAGGAACAGTAACTCACTAATTCTGTGGAACGGACCACTCCGTAACTTTAAACTTGTTGGTTCCTTAGGCTTGCTGTGTCGAGGCTCCTTTGACGATGAACCGGCTTAGCGTTGGATAGAGCCTTCTGATGTCGAAGACTTGGTGTTTTAGTCTAATTAAGCGTGATTGAAGGACCATGGGCGGCTCCAGCGGCGTTCTTCTGAGCATCATGTTCATGGGAATGCATCCCGGACTCCGGTCTTGGCAGGTAAGGGTGCTTGGTGGAGCGGCGCTTCACCAATGCTCTCGCGGATCCTTCATGACCCAAGCTGTCTTTGCTATTCAGCGATCCAGGGGGATAAAGAAAATTGAAATTGGGCTTCCGATCTCTCACATGTGACAGCAATCTTCGGTACCCGGTAGCTGTTAGCCATATACCCTATAAACTCTAAACGTTAAACCCTAAAAGCTAAAAAGCCTTAAACCTAAAAGCTTAAAGCCCCAGAGTCGTGGGCTGTGGACCCGGCGCTGAAGAATGGCCCTCAAAAAACCCTAAACCCTAAACCCTCAACAAACCCTAATCCAGGTCTGGTGCTTTGGGGAAGGAGGCGAATAGCTGGTCGACCTCCGGCCCAAAAGCGCCTTGATTTCGAGACGAACTAAGGTTCCTTTAGGGGTTCCTTTAACGGCTTCTGTAAGGGTTAGCAAAAGGTTAGTTAGAATGGCTGGTTTAATGCGGGCTCCAGGGCTTTAAGCCGAGAGCCATAGCATTTAGGGCTGGGGGACTCTAGACTTACGGTTGACGTCAGTCTTGATGGCGCTAGAACCTCACAAAACTCTACCAATTCACAACACGACCTCACAGGACCCTGAAGCCCTAAACCCCAAAGCCCCAAACCCTGAAGACCTAAACCCTAAAACCAGAAACCCTAACACCCCGAAATCATGCAACCCTGGACCCGAAACCCAAACATAGTGCCTCGCCTCAGGTAGGCTTGCGTAGGCCGGACCATCGTGCAGACGCAAAAGAGCCCTCAAACAAAAAAACAAACATACCTAGAGTCTCCATTGTAGTTCCTTTTTCAGGTTGCCTTATAGGATCCTAATTATATATTTGGTTAAGCCCAAAAAAGAACTAAAGAACTACAATGGAAACTATAGGTAGTGTCTTTGCTCCAGGCCTTCATGGCTGGCCTGGAGGCCATGATGCAAGCAGGTGGCGCGGGCAAAGGCCCGGGCTTTCGGATTTATGGCTGCGCAAGGGTTTATTAATTCTTCAAGGTTTTGGTTTGCTAAGGTTCTGTTAGTGTACTTATGTGTATATATATATATATATATATACATATATATATATACATATACATATATATATATGTTATGATGTGATGTTGGAGGCTTTATGTCTCAGTTTATGTGGATATAAATAAACATACGAGTAAACAACATGCAAATAGATACAATGAAAATTACATACGTATATATGATATATGTATACATATACATATGCAGAAGGATATTAACTTCAAGGTTTTTTGATAGGGGTTCCAGGGTCTGGCGTTCAAGATGTAGGGCTTAGTATAGGTTTTGGAGCTTTCAGGGCATCGATGATCAGGGTTGAGGGTTTTAGGAAAGAGGGCTGCAGGTTAGGCTATACAAAAGAAGACACGTGAAGGCAAGTCCGGTCTTAGAGCCTTCGGAAGGGGAATTCCAGAAACCACATACAGGTCGTCAGGTTGATGCTGTCCCTCGGATCCGGAAGTTGGGGCGTCACTCCCGACCTCTATCCTGAATGCAGGACATGGAGCTTCTCATTCGGAAATGTCGATCTGGTCGTCCGGAAACTCTCAAATCGAAACCAAGAAGACACCTAAACTCTCCGAAACGCCGCTTCCCAGAGGCTTGCAAGCTCCAGAACCTTGCAAGTTCAGAACACCCCAGACGAGAGGCGTTTAAACCTGAGTTTGAGGCGTCCAAGTACCGCATAGTCATATACTCTCCGAAATACAACGTGTATTTTCACTCTTCTATCCAATGGGTCCTTCATTTAAGTCCCCTTATGAATCGCTAAGCCAAGGTGAAACCGTCGAGGTCTGTATCAATGTGGCCATATCAACGACCCAGACCCCAGGGCCGACCCTTCTGCATATCAAACCATGGAAAGGACTTGTAAACAATCCTTACCACTATGGGCTATTAGACCTCAAGGGTACCTTAATCTACCCTTAATAGGGTCCTAATAGGGATCTTTAGGGTCTAGCAGCCCATAGTGGTAACCCTCAACCCTGAACCCTGTAACCTTCAATCCTAAAACCCCAAACTCTCAACCTAGAGCCTGAGCCCCTGAAACCCTCAAACTGTAAAGCCTAAACCCTTAAACACCACTGCCCTACTACCCCAAAAAAATCTAAAGCCTTTAAACCCTAAAGCCTTTGGAGCCCTAAAACCCCAAAACCCAAAATCGAAAAACCTGTTAAAGCCAAAGCCCCGAAACCCAAAACCACAAAAACCGTTGAAACCCTGAAACCTGAAAGCCTGGACCTCTACACTCCTACAGCCCCTAAACCCTCTGGGAACCGTAGGGCTAAACCCTAAACCCTAACTCATGTCCGAGTTGTGAGAGCCTAAACCACGAAACCCCTAAACCCTAAACCCCTAAACCCTAAACCCCTAAACCCCGAAACCCCGAAACCCCTGACCCCTAAACCCTTTGGAGGTGCCCGGACGATGCTCGATGCGCTGCTGCCAGCCGCCGAGGCGCTCCTGGCGGACGAAGGCCTCAAAGGCGCCGACGCGTTGGGGAAGTTGGGGGTTCCTTTAAAGGGGTCCGTAAGGGTTCCTTAAAGGGATTCATAAGGGTTCTATGAAGGGGGATTGGGGTTTAGGTTAAGGGTTCCTTAAAGGATCCAGAAGGGTTCTATGAAGGGATTATGGTTTAGGGTTTAGGGGTTCCTTTCAAGGGATCCGTAAGGGCTCCTTCAAGGGATCCATAAGGGTTCCATAAAGGGGATTGGGGTTTTCGATAAGGGGTTTAGGGGTTCCTTTAAAGGGATCCATAAGGGTTCCTTATAGGGATCCAGAAGGGTTCTATAAAGGGGATTGCAATTTAGGGTTTAGGGGTTCCTTTACAGGGATCCACAAGGGTTCCTCAAAGGGCTCTAAAGGGTTCTAGAAAAGGGATTGGGGTTGAGGGTCGTAGGGGCTTAGGGGTTTAGGAGTTGGAGAGTTGGGGTGCCTTTCCCGAAGGCTCCATGTGCCTTTAAAGGGATCTATAAGGCTTCCGGGTTCCTTTAAGCGTACCATCATAAGGATCTAGAGTTTAAGGCTCCGTGTACTTATATTATGTAAGTATATACCTAGGCTGATAGGCCTTCAAGTACATATATGGGAAGCCCTTTACGGCCTAAGTATGTACTGCATGGGCACATGGAGCCTCAGGGTGAACTCTTTCCAGGAGGGCGAGAAATATACATGTTTTTGGGCTGTCGTTTTGGGGCTATTTGGGGGTTCCTTTTGAGGCTTCAACTCTATAAGGGCTCATGTTTCGTGGTTTAGGGTTTAGGATTTTTGGGGGTTCCTTTATAAAAAGGCCTTGACAATGATGGCTACAAAGGTTTAGAGATGCGCTGTGAATAGATAGGCTTTAGGGTTTATATTATAAGCTTGTCTGGTGCAGATTGACGTTTAAGTTTGTTGTACAGCCGGTTATTAGGACGCTACTTACACAAAGTATCTAGGAGAATCACTAAACATTATATAGGAACCATGAAAGGAGCCGTTGAAGGGGCCCTTAAAGCAGCCATGAAGGTAACCTTTAAAGGGGGTTTAGGGTTTAGGGTTTAGGCAACCCTGAAAAGCAGCCCCTAAAGGCTATTATAGAACCCCAAAGTAGCTATATTGGGAAGGTTCCTAAGTTCAAGTTCCTTTAAGGGGTCCCTTAAGAGCTCCGGGAGGGTTCCCTTAAGGGTTCCTTCAAGGGGTCCCGTAAGGGCTCAACCTGATGGATCACTCAGAGAGGCGCTGCAGAGGCGGCCAAGGCCGGCGCGGAGGCCACGAAGGAGATGAAGCCCAAGGTGCCCCCTTCTTCTCTGTTGTAGGGCTTAATTAATATGGGGGCCTAAATAATTACCAATACTATTTTGGGGGTTCCGTATTATATTTATAGCATAATGGGGCCCCCAAACCCTATTCTAATTATCAAGGCCCCTACATTCGGGTTCAAGAGTTTGGGTGTTAAGGGTTCGGGGTTTTGGGGTTTAGGGCTTGGGGTACCCAAGGCACCTCTTCGCCGTTGTAGGGACTAGGGTTCAAGGGCTTAGGGTTCGAGGGTCTAATCATTGAGGGGTATCCAGAGAGGCCTGTATTCTGTAGTCTGGAGTTCCGAATAGAAAGAGGGTTTAGGGTTTTAGGGTTTAGGGTTTAGCCCCAACAATCCTCAATCCCCAAAGCCTGAACTGGACCTTTAGGGGTTCTCCTGACCTCTGGTGGCTCCTTCCAAGATAACTTTGCAGGCGTTCGAAGGGTCCATAGGGCCACAGGATTTGGGGTTCTGAATCGGTTAAGGAAGGGGAGTGTAAGTTTCACGGATTGGGATGTGAGGTTTGGGGCTTCAGGGTTGTTTTCATGTTGTAAGCATTGAAGTTTGCGATCCAGCCCTATGGCAGCTATTTCAAGACTTTCGCATGTTTACATCGCAACCCCAACCCCCGAACCCCAAGCCCGCCTTATGTAGAAAACGATACCCTAGGACCTAGGAATCTAAGGACTCATATATTAAGGCTTTTGGGCTGTCTTGATGCCCAGGGATGCAGTAGGACTCTTAGTACCAAGATCCTGAAACACAGTGAGCTCCTTGCCCAAGACTTCAGCTGACATGCCCAAAAACCATGTTCTACGTACTTATCAGGCCTCTATGCTGTTTTGGCGGTTTGGGAACTGTACAGACTCTAAAGGCTTCTACGATTTCTCCATTGGGTATATTGAAGCAAAGTCCTTTTTGTGGGATGGACTCTCGGGGTACAGGTTCAGGGCTCAGAGTTTCAACGCGCCATTGAGCGGTGGGCTGCAGTCGGCTGCAGCGGCTGAGGCACCACCTACCCCAAACCCGAAAACATCCCAACCCGTTAAGCTGCAAAGTCAATAGTTTCGAAGCCTGGATACTTACCACTGCTATTCCGTGGGCTTCCTTACAGCCTTCTCATAAGTATAAGACAAAATGCTCCCAACACTCCCAAAACCACATTCTACTGACAAAGGCCGCTTCATCATATTCTTCCTATGCCCCCCCACCCCCCCTAGCCTGGCATATCAGGCCGGGCGATCGGAGAACGTGCCAGAAAGCGTTCTCAAAGGCCAGGACCCCTGGTCCGAATGTTCGCTTAATTAGGGTTTAGGGTTTTTGCCGGTTTCCTTCAACTGCAAGCCCTAGACGCTAAATGCCAAACCCTTATAACCGCTCTCCTGGTCAGTGATTCCTGAGCTCTTTCACCCTCTTGTAGTGAGCAGTCGTGCTTCCTGAAATTAGCGTCCATATGGTCTTTCCATGGCTTGGCACGCAAGAACGCTCAAACCCAAGTGACAGATTCAAGCAAAAGCCCATCGTTGAGGCTCTTGTATTGAGGTCTCAGGTGTTTTGGATTTGGGGCTTAGGGCTTTGGGGCTTTATGCTGTGCCGTTTTTTTGTTGCCCACAACTCACGAAGGTTAAGGGTGTTAGGCTTTTCGTTTTCATACAGGTCGGAACAGTTGACAAAATCTACTTGGTCTGGCTCCTATGTTATAGAGCCTTGTAGTCGCCCTTAGATCCATTTCAAGGAACAATAAGGGCAGCCTGTTCTCAGCAGTAAGGCCCCTACAATCTTGACGAAAAGGGCTTGGGGTGTCTTGTTTTTGTTTTGGGTTTCTCGTGATTTTGCAGGGACGCAGATGACAGCTTCGGCGTTGGGATCAGGTGACTAAGGCTTCTATAAGGGTTTAGGGTTCAATAAGGCCGACTGTAAGGGTTGCTATAAGGCTGCTTATACGCATTCCTTTGCAATTTGTTCATACAGGTCTATAGGTATGTTTTGCCGTATCTTGGTTAGGGCTATACGTAAACATGCGTGTAGCGCAGATAGTCTTAACAATATACCGAGCCGATAAGTGTCCTAGTTATCAAGTCTCCCGGTCCTCTAGCAGACCCGAAAACTCTTGTAGCAGCCCTTAAAGTCACCTGTATTACACCCTCAGAGCTTTAGTTACTAAGTCCCCTGATCCTTTCAGGCAATGCTGATCCCGGAGCCGTGGCGGCTTCCATCTTCTTTGAAGCCATGACGTGATGCCCGAGCACCGGTTTGGGTTGCAAGTGTCGGCGTGCGTGGTGCTTCTATAATATTACTATGCTTATAGGGTATAGTTCAATGACTGCCTCCTTCCGCCTCACAGTCAAGTTTCCATGCATAGCTTTTGAGTACCCTGAGCCGAGCCCTGGACCTTCTGTCCCGTCATGTATAGCACTTTTTGCCGCACAGGTTTGGGGCTGTCCCGTTTGGAGGGCAATAAATCCCAAACCCTGTGCCAAGCGTGAGGTGCAGAATTCTCTGCTATAGGGCATTTTGGGCTCGAATGCGTAGAGTTTGACAATTCAGCACCTGTTCTTGGAAGCTCGCCAGTGGCGTAGAGCTCATGCCGCATGGGTCGGTCCATTCTGCTTGCCAGAACCAGTTCTGCAGACGCGAGATCGCCCAACATCTTCCCCAGAGCCTCAATTCTTCGTGAGTGGACCTGCGTCACGAACAGAGGCGAGACAAATTTGCCACTGATTCTAAAATTCTCTACCCTAAACCATGTAAAGCCGGAGCCCGAAGCCTGCAGCACATATACTTCCTCCCCGGGGACATCAGTGAATGCACCTCGAGTTGCGGTTAGGGACCTTCGGTGATGCAAGGCATGGTCCTTGTTTCATTCGAAAATACTCATCATAGTAGACAGTGATAGCAAAGAAGATAACCACATATTAACAACAATAATCCGGAATCACCATATAGACAGGAAAGGCAGAATGCAACGAGGAACCTCTGGACTTTCCTTCGAGAGGGTTTGGGAGAATCATGACAGAAGAACACACACAGAGTCACACATATATCTATACATATGTATATCTTTTCTGTGTATATATATATATGTATATGTCTTTGTATATGTATGTATATGTATGCATGCAGGCAGGCAGGCAGGCAGGCATGCATGCATTTGTGTGTGTCTGTCTGTGTGTATGTACGCCCGTAGGTGGGTAGGTATGTATGTATGCATATATATATATATATGTATACATGCATACAAACACATACACAACGTTGTGCTCGGCGCGTTTTGGTCCCTCACCCTGCTTCCAGCCTCAAGCCGGCCTGCACCCTAAAGGCGCTACCATCCACAAAGGGTGCAGCGGGAACCAAACTCTGAAAAGCCTCAACGAAAACGGCATGGTTGCAAAACAAGGGGGGTTGCTATAAGGCTTATTGCGAGGGCTTCTTTTAGGTTGCTTTGGAGGATACTGCAAATGTTAGTGTCAACATTTCTACATTATATTGGTTCTGTAAAGGGTTATACTTTAATAAGGCTTACGCTGCTGAAAAGGCTAACCTAGGGCTGAAGGGGTCGGGCTGATGATCTGCAGAGCTGGGGTTCTCTCAGTGAGAACACAGACCATCGCGAGACATGATCGATTTGTTTAGAAACAGCCGACAGACCGCGTGCCAGAAGCCTGTTTTACTGCTTAGGGTCCATTTTTTGTGAAGCCTGTCTTGGTGTTTTTGAATCCGTAGCTTCGGGTGTCGGAATGTTTTGCCGTTCCCGACACCCCCCCCCCTACTTCCGGATGTCCAACCCCTGCTGTTGCCTTTTCTGCATGGAAAACGCAGCAGAAGACGGAGTTCATTGCAGGAACTGAGGAGCAGCGATGTCGGGAGTTATGGTTTACGAGGGGTCTTGTACTGTAGTGCTTGGTAGGGGTTTACAGAGTTCCTAAGGTCGGTAGGGAAGTTGCAAAAATTGTTCGTGTGTATGAGGCTTAGCTGAGAGACGATGGGATCAACAAGCAAGCGATGCTGAGATTTGATAAGTTGCGGGGTTTGGGGCTTCAGGGTCAACCCTACACTGCCCTAAACCCGAAAAGGTCGATAATCCTGACACTACCCTTATCAGTTCCGTTTAAATCTATCTAGTCTAGCGACACTCTTCGCCCTAAGCCCCGAAACCCTGCAAGCCTCAAGGCGTTCTGCTCGAAGGTGTGCGTAGGGCTTACGATGAGACTTGATATAGAGGCCTGAAGATTCACGAAACCTATTTCCTGACGATTCATCGTTATATGTATAAGTTAAAGTGTACAAAATACACTTCAAGATCCTGTTGAAATTATCAAAGGCCCTGTACTAGACCACCCATGGAGCCACCTTCCCCGAACCAATAACGCAATAAGACCGTAGAGTTGAACCGATACCATTCCGAATCGAAGTCCTGTAGACCGCGAAAACCACCGCACCTCCGTAGGCTTGTATTCTGGAGAATTGAATTTCAATTCTTGTAGTTCGGGATTTCCGAAACACCTCGCACACCTGAGAATGACACACTCCAAAAACTCCAGCTTCAGGGTGAACGGTGTGGGCTTCGGAGGCTCTTGGGCTGTAGATCGCTGCCATGGGAAGAGTGCATCCATGGATCGATGACTGGGCCCCTTTGTTGGCAATGGGTGGTCAATTTTTGTAGTGCGTATTCGGTCGAAGAGTTTTGGGTCTACTTGCTTTTGTTCCACGGGTTTCAGGTACTTTGCCTCTACACCCCAAGCCTGAAGCCCTTGACTTCGCAAGTCGGGTTACCGCCGGGAGAACACCTGCAATTTCTTGAGGCGCCAATGGTTGCACTCATGTGCTGGGGAGCTGAGTCAGGGATCTGCAGGTAATGCACCTTCAAGCGCGGTTTGGGGTTTAGACCCTTAAGAGGAAAGCCAGTGATTGCAGCAGGGGCAGTTGCCTGAGGCAACAGCTGCAGTTATTAGGCACTTTCAGCTGTCCCTGTTTAGCAATTTTTTATCTTCAGAGTTTAGCAGAGCACTGCAAATCAGACGTAGCAGCTAAAATTCTAAACCCTAGACCATGGCTCTGACTATTCAGGGCTTGTGCTACCTGCATCCTGGAATCTGTAAGTTTTTGAACACCAAACCCCGAATCCTGCGATCCCGACAGCATATCTAGAGCCCAAAACCTTGAACGCCCTAAACTTAGACCCTGAAGGAATGATACATGGAACCCTGATGAAAGCTGTAGAACCCCTGCCAAAGACCTTATCGCACCCCTTTTGAAGCCCAAACACCCACCTCGGAGAGCCAGAAGGACACTACCAAAATCATTACGGGGCGTCCTTATTATGCTTATGGAAGATAATACCACGAAGCCCTATTCAAATAATTAAGGCCCCTTTGTTTAGCTCGAAGGATGATGACCAGCCCAAGAAAGAAGCAGAGCCCTTGAGCTACAGCTTGGCAGAGAAGTTTGCCATCGCTGCCCGGCTCTTCGTAATGAACTGTTTTTTAGTTGCTGTTTCCAGGGAGACATATCATTCACTGATACACGTGTTCATGCATGCAACACATTTTGTATTTATATGTGCCTGTATGACTATTTATTTGCTGAGTTGTTTATACACATCTGACAAGCTGAACATAGATAGAACTGGGGAAGACCTGGGAACCTCTGCAAAGTCTTGTGGCTGGTAAACCTGGTCTGTCAACTTATAATAACATGGTATAGCAACAACCCAGGTTGGGGTGCTTGAGACTATGACTATCGGCACGCTCATCTTTGCCGTCCGCGTCTTGGGCTTATAACAGTACTTATGAAAGTTTTGCAGGGATTTAGGTCGTTCGTTTAGGCGTTTAGGGTATATAGTTAACTTCCGGTTGTAAAGCTCGACAGCCGTGTGCCAAGGATGCTTCATAATCTTCTAGTTCAGGATTTTGCTTGATCTTCCTCGCCTACATGCCAAACCATAATCCGGAAGGTAATCGCTGATTAGCAGCACAAACCCAAGTGGGAAGCATTACTAACGCGGAAGACCTACAAACACGCCTTCAAGGACTGCCAACAGCCAAAACTCTGCTACCTTTTCAAGCCTGAAATGCTGTGCCGTCGCCTCTGAGGAAGGAGCAAGTTCCTTCAGAGAAGAGACCTTACGCCAAGGTCCTTGCACTTTCCCGATGTTTTTAGCATTCGGGTTCTAGGCTTTGGGGCCATACAGGACTTCGAGGGTTTCGGGCTTTGGGGTTTTCGACTTTCGGTTTTGAGGATTTTAGGATGTGAGCTTCATGGGTTCAAGGGTTTTGCGGTTCAACAGTTCAGGGTTTGGGGTTCACAGTTCAATTGAAAGGAATGCCGCAGACCCTAAACGCTAAGCCTGAACTCATTCCCTTCGGGGATCATCCGATAAAATTGGAACGATGCAGAAAAGATTAGCATGGCCCCGATGACACGCGCAAGTCGAGAAGTGTACCAAGTCAAAACCGTTCAGGGTTCGGTTTGGGGACATGGGTCCAGGCCTCAGCCCTTTCAGCCCATCCTTGGGCCTGTGCCTCGCACGAAAGCAATGTTTCGTAGGGTTCCTAGTAAGTATACATGTGTATATATATATATACATTTATAGATATCTCTCTCTATCTATATTTGGATCTCTGCAGAAATCCACATTTTATACGCAACCCGGAAAGCCGAAAGCCTAGTCCAGTTGTTGAGATGTCTCTATATGTAGCCCCATGCTTGAGTCTTATTTAACCCACACGTTGTGAAAAGATCCATGGCACCTCGTATGTAGCTAACACGGCGCAGCCACACCAGTCGAACAGCTAAAGGCACTGGACCCTCAGACTATGTTGGACGCTTTGGGGTTCAGGGTCTCGGGCCTTAAACCCCTAAACTATTAAACTCTAAATCCTTAACCCATAAACCCTAAACCCTAGCTAGGTAGGGCTTCGGGACATTTTATGTTTTCCCTTATTGGGCTTAAGAGGATCTTATTTACCAATATTTTTCAAAAGCTTTAAAAGCCCCACCTAGCTAGTTTGCAAGTGGTCCTTAGGATGTGAAGCCCAACCCTGGCAGCCGCAAGTCCCAAGCCTCGGTAATATAGGGGCCTTGATAATTAGAATATGGTTTTGGGGTATGGTTATACCATAATTATAATAAGGAACCCAATTATTAAGGCCCCTATAGTATCTGCGAGAGAACCTTTGAGGCAAGTGAATGCATCGCTTCTGGGCGCTTTCCTGCAACTTGGCGAAAGAGTGGTCATCGTGGTTTGAGACGCAGCTTTTGTGGAATGCGTCGACGGACAGGAACATGTAATTCAAGCTCCGATAGACATTGCCAGTGAGTACTATATGTGTTTCTTCGCTTCTTGATGAAGTTTTCGATATGTGGAGATATTGGAGAGTGCGAGTTCGTACTTCCTTGAATTTCAGATCACCGAATGTCTGAACCGTGGGATGCCCGGCAAGGTTCTGAGTAATTGAGAGTTTGCACATTACCGGAGACCATCGTTGCTCTACCCATCGCATTGGGGGTTCTGGTCCTGCTCCGGAGTGGTGTCGAGGCTTCATCGGTCGGTTTAGGGTTTAGGGTGTATAGGGTTTAGGGCCTGAGGATCTAACCCGACATGTGCAGAAGCCTCGTTTGTTCCTGATGGTTTGAGGGTACTATAGGGGCGTAAACAGCTACCTATACTATTTTGGGGGTCCTTATTATAAGTATAGTAGAATATACCCCCAGAGCTCATAGGCCCCCATTGCCATGATGCTTCGGGGTGCCTTCTCCTTCAGTTTAGGGTGCTGCTTCAATGTTGTTATTTGGGTTTGTTGATGCAACTAAAGCTGCAAATTCGTCCTCCCAG
>BGNK01006338.1:0-23218 GCA_003297005.1 Symbiodinium sp. clade A Y106
ATGAGAAACATCTGTGAAAGATCATCGCTGAAAGACTTCACTCGGAGGCGACTCGGCAGCACTGACACGTCCCTTGCACTCAAACTGCACAGACGACACAGTCATCACTTGCAAGAACGCATTTACATGCACGCCCGAGAATCCCATGATCTCTTTAAAGCTTTGGTGCTAGTCTTGCCCGTAGACAGTGCAAGCACAGACGTGCTTCGCTCAGGGGTTTTCCACTTGGTTTTTGCAAATTTTTGCAACGTAGATGTAGACGCCGGTGCCTGCTCCAAGAACAACTCAGATGACCACATAGTCTGTTCAACAGCCGAGACTGCATGTGACCAAGCATCTCAATTTCTGGACCTGCTTTGAGTTTCGTGCAAGCGACCCCGTGGGCGATGCCATGCATCTGATTCTGACTGTGCAGCACCCTAAACCCCAATATTCTTTATCCTGCCATATCTTATCTACCAGAAAAGGTGTGCTTCCAGCTTGAAGCCTCAGCCCGCCTCCGCACCCTCCATAACCCGGAATTGGACCCGGGGCTTGCCAGGCGCCATGGCATTCCATGAAGGCCATGAAGCAGAGATGCAAAGACTCTTTGACAGTACTGCAAATGCGGAGCAAGGCTGAGCTTGTCCTTCCAGGAGATGTCTCTTTGCTGTGTGCACCGGATGCCGCTACAGGCCTAAGGGCCTCAACATGCATCAACTCACAGCCATGATGATCAGTCAACCACCATTACTTGGTTCTTATTGGGTGGTTTCAGTGCTCGGTCGGGACAACCTTCCCAGTCCAGGCTGTCATGAATCTTGGCGGAAGTCCTCAGCTGCATCTTGTCCTGTCTTGGGAGATGCTGCGCCTCGGCTGTGGTGCTGTTTCAAGAATCCTGCTACGATGCAACAAAATGGCCACTGGAGTCGGTTCCAATGCTCAGGCGATTCGTGGTCTGCTCTCCGAAGATATTTGCTCTTGCTGCGGAGAAATAAGTAATTACTTTCGAGAGTTGGGCAGTTCTCTGGCATTGTCAGTGTATGCAACCGAACCTTAAAAACAGTCCGTGGCGAACCCCAAGCAGGCAGCACAAGGGCAGGAGTGTTTTGAGGCTGCAGAAGGCTCCCAGCTGGAGTGCAAACCGCTGCTTCCCGTATCAGTCGCCCAGCAATTAAAGCGGACATTCGCACACTCAATATCAGGACAAGCAGCTCGTTTGAGATGCACTCTCCAAGAACCGATCAGCCTGGATGTTCGAGGATATGGCCTGGACGTGCGGGCATGAAACGGTTCCATCTTGGACTCTCGTACAACACTTGCGGATGGAGTGGCCTCCAGGTTATTGCGTAAGTCAGAGTCGCTGAGCCACGGAAGCCATAATCTCCAACCACCTCAAGCTCTCAATGTCCTGCTCACAGCCTGCTCAGTGCCTGCTGACGGTGAACGACGACCGGGCTTCTAGCATGGTTGCCGTCCTTTGTGCTCAAATCTGCAGTTGTCTCTGGAGTTTCCTGGCGCTCGTCAGATTTCACAGGCCCTGGACTAGCGATACTATGATATAATACATGGGCAAAGCTGGACCTCGACCGGCACGGTCAGTCTGCCAATGAAATCGTTCTCAGACCTGGTGGCGCCAGGTAATTACTTCCCAGCTTCGGACTTTCGCCTGTCGCGCGAGGGCAAGGGCTACAGGCTTGGACTTAGCCGCTGCTACGACGCTTCCGGGGCGGCACAGAGTAGCGAACTGCCGCCCGTCTGACACTGGCACAACACACACGACACCTGTGCGCCTTCCACTATTTGCAATACTTGGTTTGTGGGTGCTTCCGACATCACGAGCGTGCTTCAACGGGGTTGCTGGATGCCTTGTTTCACCCTTGTCAGTCTGCAGAGGCCGCATGGCATGCATGAATAACAGGACAACAAACAAGCGGTCCGGCCACTTTTTTCTCGCTCCAAGAAGTAACTTGAAGAGAACTTCTCTGGAGCTAGCTTTGCCCGTCTGGAACTGCCACAACACGAGCGGTGCTCTTGGACAGCGGCATTGAGTCAAAGTCGCAGAGCTTGAAAGTGATGATGGACCACCTGACAAGCAGGAGAGAAATTGCAATTTGTCATGGCAGCTGAAGGGGCTTCTGTAGGAAACGATGGAAGGTTGCTTGATTTGAGTAAACAGCGACATCCGTGAGTTATTTCTTTCCGAATACGGAAGCGTGCAAGAAAGTGTTGCAATGGGCAGCCTCGTGGTACAGCTGAACCTGTGCTTGTAAGCTCTTGCTGCTTCCCAAGCGAGTCGATCCTTAGCTCGTCTTGAGCCCAAGCTGGCAAATCCCAAAGCAAATCTCGACTCACGCTGCTCGCTCTGCATCCTACTCCGATCTGGCTCCCGAATCATTCGGGGGGTGCGAAACACCGCTGAAGGTGGACCAGTTGCCGAACAGCTCATTCTCTGTTAAGAGACTCTGGTCTTACAACACACAGGCGGAAAGTGGCAGCTCGACCGTGATTGCCAACTCGTGCATATGCACCCTATTGCATCCTTCACCACGGCCCTGCTGGAAGGAACGATGTTGAAAATGGAGCATGCAGGTGTCTTCAATGCAACATGTTGTCTTTTTTGGCTCGCGCGGGAAACATGCGTTCAAATCTTTTGTTTTAGAGGAAAAGGCCGCCGCCATGGTTCTCCGAAACGAAGGGGGCAATTAACAAGACATCACCACCATCATCACCATGAGGCATGAGTGCTGTGAACTATGACTATGCCTGTTTGCGGTGTCCATTGCGGCAGCTGCTAAACGTACATCCCGTCCCATTCCTGCAAACCCCTTCATCTCCATTGGAAGCTTCGCCACCCCCCGCACCCCCCCGCGCCCCCCCCCCGCACACACACACACACACACACACACACACACCCGCGCGCGCACACACACGAACACACACACACACACACACACTTGCTGACCAGTCATCCCGTGGGATGCTGTTTGTGTTAGGGTTACTTGTTCTCGTCTTTTTTCTGACTACACACTAGCTGCAAACGCTGTGTACACGCAGGTACGCTGGGTTGACCAGACCCAAAATCAGCCGTGGCATAGCCCTCTTCGTTGGGCAACCAGCTATGCTCTGCTCACGGGGTTGCCCCCCTGCTGATATAGCTACGAAAACTGCAAAGCCTACATCCTTGGAGACAGGAGATGCACACACACACAACCGGCTATACCGGTAAGCTGTACTTAGCGTTGGTCAAAAATCTCAGATTGTGTAGTAACAAGTTGTGTTGGAGGCAACTGCTGAGGACTTTCGAAATGACGTAGCATGTCGTTCATAGCTTGATTAAAAGTGTTGCGAAGGACTCCTAGTTGGTGAAACATATCGGCAACTGCGTTAGCTACTTCCATCATCTGTTCAGAGGTTTGTTGCTGGGCCAACTCACGAACCTGTGCTTGTAGGGAGTCAAGTTGGGACTGCTGTAAGCGTAGAACTGCCAATTCTTCTTCACGATGGCGTGCAGCAGATCCGCACGAACGCTCTGAAGTTCGGTTTGGGTGTAGTGGACCCATCTGTTCAATGGTGTCACAAGCTGATCCCAAGGTGTCAGAGCGCATGGCAGTTAACATATAGGTTCTAAAACGCGATGATGAGCCCAAACCAGCTGTGAGGTGATAACAATGAACCAAGCAAGGCAAACAAGTGACGCAAAGCAGTACCACTGGACCATGTGCAATCACCTTGCACTAATTAGTGCAAGCGTTTTGCGTTTCATGATGTCACACTTGCAGGAGACGAAACTCAAGCGGAATCTTTACAAAGAGTGATACCCGGCTTCAGCAAAATGCTGTCGAAGCTGTACAAGTTGGCGATTACGAATGTGAGGTGGCCAAACAGCCAAACATATCTTTCAAATTCTTTCAATGTGCAAACGAGCACAATGGAATGCAGCAGTTCGGTGTCTTTCAGGGCCAGCACTGTTGGGCTCTCGAATTTTCCAACGTTCAGGGCGAAGTATCAACTGTAAACGATGATGATCAAGTTGAAGGTCGAAGCCAAGAAACTCTTCTGTAGCATCACAGCTGGTGACATGTTCAAGTTCGACAGGGGCCTGATAAAAATTGTTAGTAAGAAAGTGCAGCTGCCTTCGATCCTGAAGAAGTTGTCGAGAAACAACCACAAGCCGATTGTCAACGTAACGAGTGCAAAAGAACAACTCCCTGTTATCATGAAAGAAACTTCGTAGATGTCGTACGTAGATCTCTTCTTCAATCGAGACGGTAAGTCCAGCAAGCATCGGGGAAATCTGGTTCCCGATTGTAGCACCACGACATTGACGGAATACTTTATGCATGACTGTAAAAACACTGGCATCGCAACTTAGCTCACAAATGTCAACAATGTCCGAGAGATGAATAAGAACTGTATGCTTTGCTGCCTTTCGTGGTCGACCTTTCCAAATACGAAGCTCGGTGTCCTGTTCTTGAAGATTGACTGAAAAGGATGTAGATTCCGGATCCACATTCTTGATAAGACAGTATTCTGTAACAGCCCAGCGTACTGCGTTAAGAATACGAAAGACTGGAATGGACGTAAAGAAACCAACCAAAAATCTTGATTGTAAACGATAGGACCCCGATAGGATCAGCGTCATCTGGAAGTCGCTGAAGGAACACGGTCAACTTCTGTAAGATGCTTGGCAAAGTATCAAGTGCAAAAGAGCGGGGGCAAACACTGCGAAGAATTAGATCCAGAGCAATGGCAGTAGCACGAAAAAGCTTGGCACACAAGAAATGGATGTACGAGATGATGGGGCGAGCTGCTTTGAAGTCCTTCTTTTGTTTAGGATGTAAGCAATAGGCAAGCTGGAAGTGCACAAATTGACGCCCCACTTGTAGCGGCGTAGAAACGGCCTAGATGTCGTACTTCGAAGAAATGCTTGTCGTAGTAGAGAGCAATTGCAACACGGTGGTGAATCCCAGGTCCAAGATTCCGCCATAGAAATATTGTTGTAAATAACATCGCGAAGTGAACGATGCTTGCCGGCAACACATTTCTTATGGGGTAAGTGAAACGGGATCATGTAGTCTGAGTCTTTTGCAGTACTGATGATGCCGGCGATCCACTGCTCGATTGCTCTGATAAGACTGATGTGTAAGAAGAGGTAGAACCAACGGGCGAGGAGAACGCGGAATAGTGCACTGTCGGAACTGCAAAATGCGTCGAAGAATAGCTCGAACTGCTGTTTGAGGTGGATCATCCAGCAGATTACAAAGACGGTACAACGCATAGACCTGTTGGTGATGAAACTCTGCACTCCGAAGCCGCTTCTCTGTCTGCAAGGCTTTCATACCTCCATTTGCAAGATTGACAAGCAACAGCCAGTTGTCAACGGGCTCGAGGATGGTATTCTGGTACAGATGTAGAAGCCCCAAAGTGTGTAATCTTCGACGAACTTTCATCCATAGTCTTTTGCCAGGACTACCATACGTAGATTGAACGGTGAATGGCTGAGCAAAGCGGGTCGTAGAGGTCGGATTCAGCTTGACAACCCAAGGTGCATTCAATTGTGGTTTCCACGAATGTATGAGAGAGTACTCAGTAGCTCGAGCTTGTTGGAGATCAGTGAAACAATGAAGTGGGATGATAATGGCATCAAACAAATCTCCGCGAGAGCGAAAATAGTGTAACATAAGCTCGGCGTTGCAAAATTCACCACGCTGCAGCAAACGATATTTACGAAGTCGGGCGTCCTGACGAGAATGAACTGACACAGAGGTGGAGCCAACATAGAAACGTTTACGTTGTAGAAGAGCACCACATCGGTAATCCCAGCCCCGCTTTTTCGCAAGCGGCATGATCATCACGTACACGGTATTGCCAGACTGAGACAAATCGGAGAAAGCTTGAAGACTCAATCCTCGTAAATGATGTAGTCTCCGTTGCCAAGTTCGGATATGCACTGCTTAAGAACAACTTCTAAAAACGCCTTGTAGAAATATGGATGCAGCCGACACTCGAGTAGGAATGCGAAGTGAAACATATTCCCTCATGTCAAAGCAAAAGTGCATAATATCATAAGACCATGAAGAAGTAAGGCAGAATTGTCCTCATACAATGTGCCAGATTCTGATCCGAGTCAGATGTCGCTGATCGCAGTAGCGGCAAGCAAAACTGTCACAAGTTCTGGGCCCTTAATCTTGGTAGCCAATGCTACGGTGCATCCCAGGTGCGACAATTTGTCGCGCAACAGTTCAAGGTGTTCTTTGGGAAGACCTTTGAGGATTTCGGGAGCACGTGCAATGACTTTCAAAAGCTCTTGGTGTTTGTCTTCACCAAGTGGCTTCTTGAGGGTCTTGATCCAGGCATTGATTGCCTGCTTTTCATGTCCAGCCAAATTCTGGCTGAGCAACACACGGTCCCCAAGGTGTTAACAATGTCTTCTTTCATGACAAAGGTAGGGGTGCCTCTTGCTTCGCAAGCAGACGACGACGCTTGGCAGGCTGAGAACTGTTGGCACTCTTGCTGTTGCGAGTCTTCTCAGCTTCAAGCTGAGCTCGCAGAGACAAAATCTCTTGCTTATCAGGATTCGAGGACGATGACATGTTCGAAGCAAAAGGCTCAATCTGATCAGTAAGAAACTTTGCTAGGGCTTGAGCCTTGTGAACTTGACCTCTTCGGAAGTAGGGTGAGACTTGGGCGGATCTGCAACGTTTTGTACCTTACAGAACTGATGTGCTACGTCATCGAGGTCCCATTTCTTCTCTCTAATCACAGACAGCAAAGCTTGCAGGAAAACGGCTTCGTTCACTTTTCTAGCTACAAGCAGACTGACGTAGCTTCCGTGCGAGAGAGCTCGCAAATGCTGGCTGTGCCAGCCGCGCCATACTAGGTCTACGAGCTTCACTTGTTCCATGCTTTGTCCGGCCAGCCCATACTTAGAACTCCACGAAATTGCTGCTATCTTCCGTAGCAAGGCTTTGCCGTAGACTTCACGACTGTCCAAATGGCTCTTGCTCTGAACAAAGTTGTCGGGGAGGCCCAGAGTGTGCTTGAACCCGGTGGGACTTTGCCAGTCTTGTTGCTCATACTTGAAGGTACGCTTTGCTGGAGTCCACGAACGTTCCCAGGACTGTTCACCTTCTGCTTCAGCTCGATTCCAACGAGGTTCACGCTGTTCCCATGATGATGAAGTTGACCACCACGAAGACTGATGGGACATGGTGAGCACAGGAAGGGAGCACAAGTGACGATGAAGACTCGGATGGCTGCGAGCAGTGATCAAGTATGAACAAGAATGTGACAGAGCAGGCATGCACTGAGTGAGACGGTTGTTTTGGCTCCATCCGCGCAGGCTACGCAGCTAGTATACAGATTCAGCAGAAGGATTTCGAGACCTCGAACGAGAACGAGATCGACTATTGTGCCGGAGGATGCTTTTGGGAACTGCATCTCCAACAGCCTTTGCACAGAAAGCTTTAACCGAATTGAGGCCACTAGGTCTAGGATCATCAGAACTTGGGGGACTCTTCGGAGGAGGTGGCGGCGGCGGTGGTGATGTTACAAAAGTAGCCACATTTGGTCTCCACATAATGCTGCTTCTCGGAGGTCTGTAGGGTCTGGGAGCAGTCGAAGGGCCCCGAGGTCTCAATATAGTAGACTCTTTGGCTGTGTTCTTCGGCATGGCTTTTCGGGGTGGTCCACCTCGAACAACACTGTCAGCATTTGCAACTACAATGTCTTGAAGCTGATCCATGAAGACCGTTCTGCGCGAATTGTTGGTGAGCACTCCATAAAGCACGTTCAACTGTTGGGACGACAGTGTGCGGAAAATGTCACCCATCTCATCAGGTCGATCACCATCTCGGCGTAGATGATCATTGCTGCTACCGGACATGCTGCAATCTAGTATGAAGCCAAAACAACCTGCAGCAAGATGAAGCATGAAACAACTGAAGCTGACGGCAGCATGCAGATCTTCAAGCTACATGATTGCAAAGCATTAAGTAGCACCTTCAAAGAATTCACTGTTTTGCCACGTTGGGATTTCCGCTGAAAGTATTACTGTGCAGGATCAACAGCATCATTGTCCATAACTACAGTAGGAGCAGGTTCAAGCGTAAGCAGCTCATTCCATTCTGGTCCCCACTGCTCATCATTGGCCTCACGTACTGGAGACAGAAGATAAAACCTGGACACCTTGGCACTCGATTCTCTGATTGCCCATCGTTTGTCCTTGGACGGGGATTTGATCAACTCAAAGTCCCGCAGGTTCTGCACTTCATGAAAAGTACTGGCTGATGGAGATTTTGAATGAACGCAGTTTGAGGGTGACCAGTACACCGCATTGGTTCTTGGAATGAAATGCCAACTTGCTGGTAAGACCAGCTGCGACCATATCATCTCCCTCATAAGCAACGTGGCCGAAGAATCCATACGCTGTGTCTGTAGGTTTTACTCCAACTGTTTCGTTGCATGTTCTGAAGACCCGGCCGCTCTTGAAAATGCCCAATAAGGACGCCTCGCTGCATCCATGCCACCATCTGAAAGCACTCTGACCAGTTCCTAATGCAGACGACGCGGGGCCCGGGAATTTGTCTGTGTCGATCTGCCACATAATAATGTTGTGAAGCCAGGCTTTTCCGGGCTTTGTGAAGATCTGCTCGTAAGGAAGTTTTACTGTCACAATAGCTTGGCAGAAACTTACCAGGACTGAAGGCTGAACCTCCCAAGAAAACACATCAGTAGGAGAAGGGCACTGTACTAAATGCAGAAAGAAGCGAATGCAACGAGTGAACTCATCACGAGGTACTCGGGTCCAAGCTTTGGTCTCTTCTGCAAGAAAAGCAAGACGACCGTTGTAGTGCTTGAACAGCTGCAAATCGGGCAATTGCCAAAAGTTGCAAATTCATTCTCTTCTGCATCCTTCTGTATCATGGCGTTGAGCGTAGCTTCAGTTATTCAGTTAGCCGAGCTCGACCAATCGCCAGTGCTGCCGCAACTCCCTGAGGATCACAAGCCGAAGTCAGACCTGCACTCGACACTGCCACTGTATGTGCCAGCATCTGTGGCGTCATTGGTCCAGAGTCTTTACTGGACTGTGGCACTGTTGTTTGGTGGTGGACATGGTGTTGGTGGTGGTGGAGCTGTACGTGCTAAATGCGATGAAGAAGGTGACTTTGCTGAGTGTGCAGGTCGGGTGACAGCGGTGTCAAGCGATGGTGGTGGGTGAGCAGGTGGCGGTACACGTGGTGGTGGAGGTGGTGTCAGGCTGCCGGGTGAAGTGTTCAAGGGAGGTGAAGGTGGAAAAGGGGGAGGTGGAGGTGGCGGTGGAGGTGCGGTGGAGGTGGTGTGTTGCCCAGGTGCAGGTGGAGTGGGACCATCTACTTGAAGTGTACTTGCATGAAAGGGTGAAGCTTGAGGCGGGATGACTTGTGGTCGTGGGTGGCACGGTGAAAGTGCAGCAGGTACAACTTGTGGTGATGCTTTTGTAGATTAGGCATTGGGGAAGGCTCAGGCACAGCTGTAGGAGAAACAGCAGGCGTAGCTACATTGCCAGTAAAAGTACTCGGTGGCGTAGGACAGACTCTCGCCCGGTACTGAGGATTTTCAGGATACACAGCACTCGAAATAGGTGACATTTGTGTGGCCGTAGTGCGTGTAGCTCGGGAGGCTCTGGACCTTCGGGAAGGACTGCGGGATCTTGCTCTTCGACGGTGGGACCTGGAGGCAGAGGAGCGGGATCTTCGAGTTCTTCTTCGCCGCCGGCTACGACTGCGACAAGCTGAAGTGCTACGAGACTCTGAACGTTGTCGACGACGGCGGGGTCTTGAGGGTCTTGCAACAACAGTTGCTATATGTGGGGCCTGAGTAGGTCTCTGACTCGACGCTGATAGCCGGTGAAGCCCGACTCCTCATGTAGCACAGAACTAAATATATGGTGAAACCAGAGGCACCGGTGGTGCCGACGGTGGTCGGACATCCTCTCGATGTCCTTCTTCATGCTGCTGAAAATGAAAATGATAGTTTGCCATGGCTCAGGACACAAAACAAAGGTTGTGAAACAAGAATGTTACATGATTGAATGGTTATGAAGGCTACTTCTTAGCTCCTTCACTTGGGTTCTTTCATGGAGCTGTCCAGCCAGGAATGGGAGTTCCTTCTTCAAGGGTGTCACACCAGGCGTGCTCGTTCGAGCTTGATCCAGGAGAGTTACATAAGTTCCAATGGTATACTCGGCAATCGGGGCCGAATTCATGTGGGACCTTTGAGTGTCAAGGCTCATGCTCCAAGGAAAAGGACAGTTGTATTCATGGGTTACCAGATATTTCAAGGGATCCCCCCGCAGACCGGGAGTCCGACAGCGTTTTGGCAAAATTACTGTCGGGAAGCACACTTGCTGACCAGTCATCCCGTGGGATGCTGTTTGTGTTAGGGTTACTTGTTCTCGTCTTTTTTCTGACTACACACTAGCTGCAAACGCTTGTACAACAAGCAGGTGCGCTGGGTTGATCAGACCCAGTATCAGCCGTGGCATAGCCCTCTTCGTTGGGCAACCAGCTATGCTCTGCTCACGGGGTTGCCCCCCTGCTGATATAGCTACGAAAACTGCAAAGCCTACATCCTTGGAGACAGGAGATGCGCACACACACACAACGCTCTGCCCTTCACAAGTACTGACATGCCAAGTGCATGCGGCCCTCGTTCAACGGTATGGCTCGCTCACCTCAAAAGCCTGAAAGAACTCTGACATCGACTCTCGGGTCGTGGTCCTGATCAACGGCATTTTACCATAGAGCTATTTTCGAGATCTCCCGACAGCTGTACAACATAGGCATCGCGAACTTTGTTGGTGGAGACGTGGCCCTGCAACGTCTCTGTCATCACGGATCGGCTCTGAGATACAGCTCGCTGTAGTTAGCGGTGCGTGTCGATGGTACTACTCTGCAGGAAACTGTTCTGTTGACACATCTCAACAGAAGTTTTCACTTGAGGACAGGTGGTATGGTTCCGCTGGCGTGGTTGTCTTCAGAGTTTCGGGACATGACACTTGGCAAACACAAGCTACTTTGAGCTAGACATGCAAGATCAGGCGTTACTCAAACCCAAATCTTCGAGACAGCGAGTAAAAACCAGAGAGAAAGAGAACAAAAACAACATCTAGTACTGTCGCCCGGCGCGGGCGCGCCCGTAGCAAGGTGCTTACTGCTTACCGGAATGCGAACAACAGGGCGCCTCTGGGGTGTTGCCTTGAAGGGGGACAGGATGGAGCCCGCCACAGGCCCAGACAGGAGCAAACAGGAATCCGAAGAGAGCGAATAGAGAACTAAGAATTGGAAGCCATTCTCTTGGCCTTCTGAGGACGTGGCAACGCCTCCCATGTAGTATCTCCAGAACTCACCTCTGTCATGCTGGTCCTGACAGCATGCTGCGCCAATGCAGGTCTAAATTGGATAGTTTGCGTGACAAGCTGAAAGAGATGTTGGAACAACCCATAGCAAAAGACTACCCAAGCCTTCTCACTCAGAAGCATGTGCTTGTCCATGGTGTTGAGTTCAGAACGTCCCCAGTCCTCGATGTGAGTTAATGCTCAGCGCTTCAACTGTCAATCCGCGTCGGCTTAGGCAAGGCTCACCCCTCCACAATCTAGCAAAAGGATCCTGCAAAAGAAACGTTGTGGCAATCTTGCGGTCTGTTGACCCTAAACTCGCCTGCTCTGGTGCATCAATGCTTGGAGCCCAGCAAATGTGTGGACTTGTGTTGATTTTCGGACTTCCTCCTTGGTGCAGAAGCTGTCTCCGTCTTCCCCGGTCCGTTCTGTGAAGGACACACTGAGGCCTGTGCTTCCCCGGCTGACCGAGAAGGCAAGCGGCCGCAGTCGAAGCCGAGGCCAACAGAGCTACCGATCCTAGGAGCAAAACAAGGATCTCGCTTACTCGCTTAGAAGATCTGTCCAAAAGGCTCCCCGGCCACTTCTGTGGCACTGGTGATCGCCTGCACCTTGTGGGCGAATCTAAGGTCGAGGTTCTGATTCTAGGCCCGAAGTTTCGAGCGCCGAGCGCGACAGACAGTCCGGCGAGCTGACGAACTACTTCGTGGGCCACCAACTCGGCAACCTTAGGCCCCAGGCTTTTGTTATGTGGATGTTGCTCAGACAAGACACCACCCAGTCAGAAAAACTATCAAGGACAGCTTCTCGCTCTGGCCTCGGTCGTGCACAGCTGGTGATCCAAACTGGCATCGTCGATGTCCTGTGCAGCCGGTACATCGTCAACGGCCCCTCCGTGAGCAAAACAAGGATCTGGGTACCTGGCAACTGGCTCCTGGTGCACATCCCAAAAATGCACCAGCATTTCAGCCTTAGTCATAGCACTCCGAGAGAGATCAGATCTGTGAGCTTCCGTGACGGTGCTAGAAGCAGCTGTTGCCATTTGTGGCATCATGCAGCATCGGTATTCCTCGACGGCAGGTAGGAATCAAGATGTCGCATCAACACCGCCAACAGGACGTCCACCGATCTTCAGGAGTGAAGGTTGCACGCAATGCTTCGAAAACCATCAACACTCAACCAAATGCAGAAGAAGATGCAGTCTTGAAGAGGTGAGGAAACTTAGGGTCGTGGTGGCAAGACTACTTGCAGCTCATCAAGCAGGCTCAAGCCCTGTGCTGCTGTCATTCGCTGGAGCATCACACGAAGGGCCTGCGTGTCGGAGTTTTTGGAGTGGCGAATACTTAGGACAACTCTCAAGTGCTGTGCCCTGTTCTCGGCACAGGAAGATTCCCCCACACCGAGCGCCTTCTTCGCCATTTTGGCATTGCCAGTCATCCCAATGTCAAGCAAGGGGTCCTGCCAAGATCTGCCAAGCTCCACCCTTTCAAGTGCACCCAGCACGAGGGACACGACCGAGAGCCGCCCCCGGAACGGAATGTGCATTGCAAGGCATTGCAAGTTGCGAGGCCAGTCCATTGATTCCAACGCAGGCGGTCGCCCATCGAAGCCCTGGCAGTTGACAAGACATGAGCTCTATGACGATAACCCCAGCTCCGTGCGATCCTCACAGCTCAGGCCTCTAGTCGAAAGCCCTCGCAACTGGAGTTAGTAATGCCATCCTCAGCTGTTAGGGCAGATGTGATCTCGATCTCGGTTTTCCTCCAGCGAGGCATGCCGAGGAAGCTCCGCGCGCAAATGACTCCCGAAGCGCCTTTGGTGCTCCGGCAGGTCATGGTGTAACAATGCACGAACCCGCTGCTGCGACCGGCAGGTACTGCTGACACTTGGCATCTCGCCAGTGCCAGCTGCTACTGTAGACAGTAGCGAGTTCAGGTTGGAAATTGAACGAGTGCAGAGCAGGCAGAGTCTGCCGTGACCCATCGCACATCGTGCAGACGAGGAATGCCATGCGATCTGTACATTCCAAGCCCCCCAAATCCAACTCATCGAATCCGCAAGCACGAAGGTCATGATGGGTCCATCGCCCTGAGCACAGGCAAAGCTTCTAAGGCAGTGAGTTCACTGATCCTGCGCCGCTTGTGGCAAATCGATACTGCTTAATTATACCACCGATCACCTCCCCAGCTACATGGTGCTCGTAACTCGGCCTTTTGTGACGCCTCCTCAAGCCCTGGCTTTCCCAATACAGGGATGCATAGGGGCTCGTCTGAGCTGACTGGTGAGACTTGCGACACTTGCATGACTAAGCGTCCAGCTTATAGGGCAACTACGATTCTGATGGTGCGCATGCCCATGGGGCATCTTCCTGCAAACCTTGCTTGATGTTTTCAAGCTTGGTACATGCATCTGTTAGCTGCTCTGTCAAGTTCGGGATCCGGGAAATATCTCCAGCCAGTGACTGCTGTGAGACGACCTGTAGCAACTGCCGCCAGAATTTGTCCACCCTACGGAATGTTTGGATCTCGGCCGGCATCTGCCGGTAGATGTCTCTGCCGGTAAAGAATGGCTCCAAATGCTTCCACAAAGTCTGCAGCACGACCAAACGCTTCAAAATTCCGAACATGCGGCCCAGCCACTCCTCCCAATCCTGCAGCCTTGGCAACAGAGCCTGGACATGCGATGATCTCAACATCTCGCCGGTTCGCGACTGATGATCTCTCACCACAGCTTGCAGCTCCTCCAAGCATCTCTTCGAGACAACGAAGGTTCCATTGCTGGGCTCAAGATCAAACCGAAGACCTCGCCATTCTTCCTCCATCGTGTCCATTCCGAGCTCTATCGAATGTTCCTTGGTTGCGCCGTCGCTCAACTCTTGCAGCTCCTCAGTGTAGTCGCCAAGCTCCTTTTCAATAGCCTTGGTCAACGTGAAGCTGTTGTCCGGTTCCAGGGGAAAGCCGATGATGCTGGAAATCTGCTCCCAGTGGCGAGCTTGCAGGCACCGGTTGCACAATGAATAGAGCAGCTTAAGGTGACTGTCGTGCATGACAGCAGCTTGCGAACTCAGCTGCTGAGCCACCAGTACCGGCATAGGCAGCACCGTGTCTTTGTCATCCTCGTCATCATCAGCGGTCTTCAACTGAATGTTTAAGGCCATCTCATCAGGGTAAACGCGGCCGCCGCCAGCAAGAAACACCTCTCGCATTCGCGCGGCCTCCTTTCTCATTCCCCGAACTTCGACTTCAACCTTTGCAGGATCCAAACTGAAAAGGGGGCCTTTAAGCCAGGCTCTCATACTGCGATCCATGTTGTACGCCAGAGTCCAGAGCGAATGGTAAGGCTCAAGGGCCTGTTCGCCACGCTTCAGCTGCTCGAAAGGGCTCCTTACTTCCCAGCCAAAGCGCCTCTCTTTCGCATTCAGCTTTTCAGCCTCAATATGGGCCTTGCTAAAGTTGGTTTTTAATGTTTGAATTCGCTCCAGATATTCGTCGACCTGCCGCAGATTCCCACAGTCCTTGAACTGCTCCACTTGCGCGTTGTATCCTTCCAGGTCCTCCAAGAATTTGTTCCGCTGCTCCTTGAACTTACTTTCGAGAGCTTCGCGCTCTCGCTTCAAATTCACCTCGCGTTCGCAGACTCTCTCGTTGATGGAACTTACCCAGATTGCTGAGTCATAAATGACCTGAAAGTGCCGCTCTTGCAGCAAGGTGAGGAGTAGCTCGTTTTCGCAGCGGAAGAGGAAGGACAGCCACTCACGGATACTGTCGAACTCCTTGAGGAGCTCTTGCAGTCCTGAAGCCCGAAATTCCTCCACATACATCTCCAGGTCGACCAGCTCCATCTCGGACGTGGGCTTTTTCACCATCTGGTTGACCACCATCTCGAAACTTTTGCAAAGCTGCTCGTTTCTGGACAAGAGGTTTCGGAGGACGGCTTCCATGAGGATGTGTATGGCGTCCTCCGCTTTGCAACAGAGTGTCTCGTTGATTTCAGAGCAATGAATTGACACCATTGGTAAATAGATCTCCTCGAGGCTGTGTGCGCGGATAGTGGCCTGAGTGGCTCGTAGAGTCTTCACCTCGTGCATGACGTGCTCCTGCGTCAAGGAGTCCTCTGGAGCGGCGGAGGGCGAAGCTCAGGCTCGAGTATAGCTCAAGGGTTTGAAACACCTACGCAGCTACTGCCATAGGATGCCATAGGTCTATTGAAATCACCTTACAGAGACGTGTTTGGAAGACCAATCCTCCGAGAGCTTCTTGATTCGCGCATCTTCGACCAGAAGATGCTTAAATGCATCCAAAGGTGCCAGTGCCTCAATGAGGGCCGCCAGGTTCTTGCGCATCGTCAGTGCGACCCTCTCCCCTGCCTGCTGTACATAAGTCTCTTCAAGTGAGACATTCCAAAGTTTGACAGAGTTATGCTCGTTATAGCACGCCGGGAGCCTCAGGTCGTTCAGACTCACCACAAAGTTCTTGAAGACTTGCAGCAGGCAAATCTCTACCTCCTCTAAGGAAGTTGTAAACTTGATCTCCGGGCCATCGGCTTCGAGCCCGACCCATAGGAAAGCCTCATTCTCTCGGCAGCCAAAACGGTCGAAGAAGCTCACAAAAGCATCGATGCTCTGATCCACCACGCTCCGCAATTGGATGCTCAGCAAGGTGAAGGGGAAAGTATCCTGGCTCTGCTCCAAGATCTCCATTGCTTCCAGAAGCCACTCTGTTTCTAAGCAGTCTCGAACATGCTGCATCTTTTGAGCCTGGGCTCGACAGAAGGACTGCAGGTCCAAGAGTGGGCTCCCAGGCTCGGGCAGATCCACCAAGCGCAGGTGGTGATACTTGCGAAACCAGAGATCCAGAAGCCGTAGCGATGCAGCGCTGCAAGGGAGAAGATCTGTTGCCTCCTTGATAGCGTTTGCTATACTCTCCCAGTTCTCAGGCAGGCCCCCGGCTGTACCCTCAATGCCGATGAAAGGCTGCGTGCCCCACAAGGGAACTGGATTGGGCACAAACAGCACTCCCGTCCTTTGCCGAAGCTGTTCACTGAGAGCATGTTCGGCAACCACTTTTCTGAGTGCACCATGGTACTCCTGCAGAACGTCCTGCCACATCTCCTTCATCAGATCGCTCGCTTCTGGAAGATCACCCAAGCTTTGCTCAACCAGCCGCAAGATGTTGTCCGTCCAAGCTTGACTGAATGGCGCGAAATATGAGGTTGGAATGGTTTCCAGGTAGTGGTGATATCGGTGCAACACTTCGAAAAACTTGAATCGGCTGATCTGTGCTTCTCGTATCTCTTCGTCCATCGGAGAACCGTCCAGGATCGTTGCGAAGTCTGTGGAGTAATCAACGCCAATCTCCACGAGGGTATACTGGCACTCTGGAGGCAACCAGCGCAATGACCTGCACGATGTATGGGAAGGGTCATTGGGCTGAAGGGCTGCAATCCAACCCCAAACCATGCCTGGCAGGAACGCCGAAAGGCTTCCAAGTGAGACGTGCCGTCTTCGTAAAGCTGGTGGCAATGCGGCTGCTCACAGAACCGGGATCATCTGCACCCGTGAACGGGGCGGCCTATAGAGGCGAAGTCACTGCTAAGAGCACCATGAGTACTATGACCAGGTTTCGCTTCCCGCTTCCCTCGCTTCCGTCTCCCTCGTCTGCGATCCTTTCTGACTTTCTCACTCCTCACAGCTAAACAGCCTCGAGCTGATGCACTGGCTGTTTGTTTCACGGACGGTTTAATCTTCGAGCTACAATCAATTACAAGCGACCCGAAATCCCAAACGTCCTTCTTCCGTCGGGCCGAGGGCAGCAATACGGTCCGAGCGGAGGCAAGTCCCTTTGTCAGCCGTCCTCTGGCCTGAGGACGTAAGCGGCACTTTGCCACCCGTTCAGCATTGACACACGGAAGGTACCGTCCACAGATGGAAGGCGGGTCGAGCCTCTTTTTCTTTCGGCAGGGTAAAGAAAGAAGGAGCGACCTTCCCCCCCTTGAGTCAGCACCCCCCACATTGTATGGGCAGCTAGGTGAAAGCAGGCAACCTGTCACTCTCTCTCACTCGCCCGCTCTCTCTCTCTATTCCTTCCTGCCAGGCTTCATCTGGCTTCCTTCATCTTCCTTCATTCCGTCTGAGTCTGGGGGTGCAGGAGGAAGCCTCTTTCTTTCTTTCTTTTGTCAGGTCTAGGGAGTCTAGGGGACACACCCCGCGCGCGAGCACGTGAACACATCACCAGTTGGTTCACCAATGAACAAACACCCCCAAACCCCACTTACATCTATGAACCTGAGCTAATTATGACATTCACCGCGCACGGCCGTGTTGTGATGGCATCGTCTCACGCTGGGGCAGCGAGCAAAAAGAACCGTAATTGTACTTTACGCTCTCACAACTCGGACAAGCCAGGCGGTCTCACAGGTTCTTCTTGTGCCCCGTCGGTCGTGTCAGGAGGTGGTCCCCGGGTTGTTTTAGTTAGTAGGGAAGAGGCTTTCGGGTTCTTGCCGGATGCCTTCGCCTGCTGTAAGCTTGGGTACAGCTGGAGATTGCAAGGCTGTACATCCCTGTACACTCGTGCACTCCTAACAGGCTTTCTCCTCCATGCTTCAGAGCAAAGGCACTTCTCTCTCTCTCTCTCTCTTTCTTTCTTTCTCTCTGCCACACTTCTCTCTCAGTCTCTCTCTGGTGAGGATGAGTCGCCTTTGTGCGGCTGGAGTCGTTGAGCAGGTCGGGGAAAGTCACCGGCTGGCTCGGCAAAGACTTGAACATCTTGGCCTCAGTCTGCGGTCGCTTTTGCGCACTTGGAGGCCTCAGAGGAACAAGAGGCGACAGCCAAGAGCTCTCGGTTCTTGCCACCATTGTCCTGCCCCCACGGCCGGCTAGCCTCACTTTCCTCTCGATGGCCGACAGATGCTTGCGCAAAGGTATGGTGGCTTCGAAAGCAGACTGCGTGACGCAGCGCTCGGAGGACTGCGGCCGAAAGTTGAGCTGTCTGTTGTTGCATATGAAGCATCCGAGAGGTGCGAAACTGACTGCCAAGCTCCCTGTGGTCGACATTTCCTGCCCCATGCGAAATGTCATGGCGGCAAGAGCCTGCTGCACAATGTCCTTGCCAATCTCTAAAACCCTGGCAACGGCTGAGACTGAATGCTTCACTCGAGGGCAGAGCTCCTTCTCAACAGCCAAGCTAGAGACGTCCAAACCATGCCGACAAAAGAACTCCGCCACGGGTGCAAAGGCGACCTGCGAGGGCTCAGCCCTCAAGAAGCCGAAGGTGCCCAAGCCAGGACAGAATATGCGTTTACCGCCTTCCATCTCCTTGGAAATCGAGAGTGCCGTGCTTTCCCAAATGCGCAATACCAGTTCTGGTCCCTTCAGCGGGTGCCCCACTGCTTGCGCAACACTCTTGGAGCAGTCATATGCAAGATGCTTTGCACCGAGGTCTGCATCGGCCTCAGTTAAATCCTCTTTGGACCTGGGAGATGGAGACGGACTAAGCTCATCTGCCCGAGCGGTAACCAGCCTGCTTGGACTGCGCCCCTCTCTCTCGAGGTCTTGCGACACCTGGGACTGAACACTGGGACTTCCATCGCTGTCGGTCGACATATCTAGCCATAGAGATCAGCAGATCGGCACTCGCTACAAAAGCCATGGTGAGACATCCTGAAGCCAAACGCGGAGAGTGGGATGCAAGATGATGCAAGCAGGAACCAGGAACCCTGGAACTAAAAAGTCACGTGGATGCTTGGACCGAAGCAACGAATCCGAGGGACAACTTTGAACGACCGGTACGTCATGGCCGGTCCAGTCCAAGCCATGCCATGTCCCTGCACACTCCGCGGCCTGAAACGGTCGGCCCCAACATGTCCCCAGCCGGCATGCGGTGCTGTCATTGCTTTCGCTTCATGCGCCATTACTGAATCACTGAACTTGCCGTAAATCACTGAACTTGCCGTATGTCGCCAATGCATCGGGTCCAAAGACATGCGTAGGCGGAGCTAAGATCACAAGCATTCAGTGCGGCGGCCCAAAGATGTGAAGGGCAGGCTCTTGGCTTAAGGCTCGCGTTGTGGCGGGCGTGGATTTCAATCAGAACTGCTCGCGTAACGCTGCCTTCCTGTCGCGGCAGGTCACAAGGAAACGTAAGCCCCTGGGCCCCTGGCCACGAGACTTTGACGCAACGCAGCGGCCCGGGACTTTCCTTGCCAGCCAGCCTTACCACCATGAAGCAGGATGCTCTCCATGCCGGCAAACGGCAGCTCGTTGCCTGCGCTGTCTTTTGGCCGATCTTGATATCCAGAAGGCGGAGCCTGCAGTGACTGCAGTGCACGCACAAGAAATCGTTTGCTCCAACACTGCATCTTGCAGGCCCCGGCTTGGAGCATCCACACCGCAGATTCCGCATGACCTGTACAGCATGCAGTCTTTGCACACCGACTGAGTCGGTAAACAGGATAGTCAGTTCGCGAGGAAAGAGAGGTCCCTCTGATCCCCTGACTCTGACTCCTCCGGCATCTCGGGCAGAACATGCTAAGTAAACTGCTAGGAGCTCATTTCGCTTCTCTTCCGATGGCGTGAGCTCCTGCACAGCTTGAATCTCAAGTCCGCAGTTGCAGTTGAAAGACCTCCAGCCATGTCATAAGTGACAACGGATCACTATGGCTCTGCGAAGCTAATGCAATCAGAAGAGTCTTTTCTCTGCACGCCTACGGTAGCTAAAAGGTTCAAGGGGCCCCTATTGGGCCGTAATGGCAACGGCGGANAGCTAATGCAATCAGAAGAGTCTTTTCTCTGCACGCCTACGGTAGCTAAAAGGTTCAAGGGGCCCCTATTGGGCCGTAATGGCAACGGCGGAGGTCAGGCACTGGAGCGGCTGTTCTCAGCTCCCTAAAAACTCTGCTGACCGGAGCCGGCTGGCTCACCGTCTCTTCACGGTGCCCTCGCGTCTTCGACGCTCTCGGTCCTCTAACTGCCACTCTTCAGCTTCTAGCTTGAACGTTCCGGTCGTGAGCAGTTTCATCAGCGCCTCCTTGTTGCCATTAAGCTTAGTGAGCGAATCCACAACCATAGCCTGGTGTTCCACCCATCGCAGATCGACGCCTAAGCCGTCGACTCTCTCTCTGGCGATGGCAACGTCCAAAGCGGTGAATTTATCTTGGCTTTGGGAACCCTCCTTCATGAGGTTGTCGTAGAGCGACTTGGCATCGACTACGGACAGGGAATCCTTGAGCTTCTCGTCGGCTCCGGAACTCTGCAGCACCAGCTCAGCTCTAGCACGAACGTCCTGCTTGAACGACTCCAGGGTGAAGTCGCAGTCCACCAACTCGTGGTACACTGCCTTGGCCCACATCAGGTCGCCCAAACCGCGTAGAAGAGCTTGAGCTTCAGCTGCCAGGGTGCTGTTGACCTTGCGTCGCAGCTTGCCGGACTTCCACCAAATGATGGTGCAAGGCGCTCTCTTCCCCGTCATGAGGTCCCGATGGAAGGCAATCACTGCCGTGGACCCGTCCTTATGGTTGGCCCAGGAAGCGTCAGTCACGCAGCCCCAACACAGGTCTTCCGGTGGAATCGGAAGGAACTTCAGCTCCAGGTCCCGACTTGCCTTGGCACTGGCGATGCTGCGGTTGATGTCGATCATGTCTTTCACCTTCAGGGTGGTGAGCTTGCTCGCCAGCATAGAAGCTGCTCCGGCTAAGTCTGGCCGGCCTTCTTTCGCGAGCCACGCCAAAGAACCTATGGCCCCTCTTGCAGTCGAGACTTCTTGCACCGTGGCGTCGGCCTCTGGTTGAGAGCGACGATCTTTCGGGATCGCCATCGGGTGCAGCCTCTCCTCGATGAACTTGGCCATATCTACACGGATGGTGCCGTCTGGTTCTTGCTGTATGCGCCTTCCGTTGAACATGCCCAACTCCAGCTCTTGAAGCTTCTTGTACTTGCCGAACTTGAAGCGCGACTGTAGCTTGGCCATCCTGAGCTCATGCTCCCGGTAGCCAAACGACAGAATGTCGTCAATCTCGATCACCAATATTCCTTGCAGCTGTCGATCCACGTACAGCGAAAACACTGTCGGATCTATGCGGGACTGTTTGTAACCCAACTCTTGGGTCACGTAGGACTTAAGGGTCCGCCTCCAATGGGCCGGCCCATCCACCAAACCATAGACTCCGACGATCACTTCCAGAATCACATCCGGCTCTAGCCCGGGCAGTCCACCGCGCGGCTGCCGCACGTACAGCTTCCCAGCAGACCTATGCAGCCGGTCGCTTTGGGTGAACGCGGCCTTTAAGTCACCGCAGGAACCCGGCATCGCTCGTGAAGCTGCTAGCTGAAGGATCACCTGCAAGTTCTGAGTAGTCACGGTAGGTGCGTAGGCATCCAAATCAGCCGCGTCTGGATCATGATCTCCACGGACGCACCACCTACTCTTGAAGGAACTTGGTTCCCCCAGCTGCTCGCTGGGCTTCTTTCGCCGAACAAACCGGCTGTCTATGATCCGGTCCAGCTGGCCTGACGCAGCGAGTTCGGCACACACTTCTCTAGATCGCTCCGGCGTCAGAACTTTCACAGCACCCGACGCTTCGATCTTTGCCCACTCTTCCGCGTCAGCTTGCCGCCAGTCAGGCCACTCCTCGGCGGGAATGTCTCGCTCGGCAACCTCGTCACTCGCGGCCTTCTGCATGGCAAAGGCCTCCGGGGTCTCGACGTCGAAGGTGTAGACGACGCTGCCCTCGTCCGGCGTGATCCCCGCCAGCTGCTTCCGCAACTTCTTGGCCTCCGGCTTGGTGAGCAAGAAGTCGGTGTGGCCTTTCCACTTCTGCGCTGACTTGCCGCCTGGGCGAAGTGCTCGCCAGTCGTCGTGCTCCTCAGCGCGGTCCCCGCTCTTGGTCACTTTCACTGTCGCCCGCTCGGAAGTCAAAGCGCTGATCTCCACCGGCATTTTGGAACCTTCCCAAGGGCTGAACAGGCACGTGCGCCACTTCACGTGGCGCCGGCGCAACACGCCTTGACGCCCCAGGAGCTCCCAGTAGTCTCGGTTGGGCTTTGGCTCCTTAAGGCCCTTCGGCGCCACCACTTCTTCCTCCACGAAGACGTCGTCCTCTTCCGGCCGCTGGTAGGGATGCGGCGCTTGGCACAACGACTCTCTCACCGGCTCATAGATAGAAGGCGTTCCCCCAGGTCCGGTGGAACCCGACGAGCTTGCTGAGGGCCTGGCGAACGGTGGCACCATAGGAATGCCGTCCAGTCTTCGACCGCGATTTGCCGATTCCACTGCGTCGCGCACTTGGTCCTCACGAGTTGGTCCTTCAGAGCTGTGTTTCTCCACCTCCGGCTCTTCGGTGCTCTCCCTCTCCATCTCATTAGGGACCGGTGTCTCATGGAGGTCAGGGACAAGAGGAACTTGAGGTACCGGAGGTTCCGGCGTTTCCGGTGTCGCCGGTCGCATCGGCTCCAAAGGTTGCGGGCTCGGCAAAGGGACTGGAGGTTCTGGGTCGTCGTGACCGGCTCGAAGTCGTGGTAGCCCTCGCGAAAAAACCTTCTTCTTCAACAGGGTCGTAGTAAGGTCTTTCCGAGGCTGGCGGCCTAGGGTCGCCCGTGAAGTCTTCCACAACTGGTGCCTCCCTGCCTTCGCGAGAAAATCGCTCCCGAAGGTCCCGAAAGACATCATGAACCGCTTCGGTCCCCTTGATCTTTTCAGACACCGCGTTCCTGACGTGGTCGTTGGCAACCTTCCACAACCTGCCCTTGACATCCCCTCAGGCTATGGGGGGCCTGCCCCCCAAACATGCAGTCCAGACCTTTTTGGGGGGTCTGGATTGCGATTTCACAGGGTGTGGGTCAGGATGCCCGCCGGGTAATTCAGACCT
>BGNK01006339.1:369-27847 GCA_003297005.1 Symbiodinium sp. clade A Y106
GTATGACAGTATGTCCATGCTGCCGAAAATGTTTTGACACCCTGTGCTTTGAAACAAATCTTTTCTTCCCGTTGTTTTGGACAAAGATACCGATCTCAAAACCTATTGTTTGCTTAAGCATTTTTGCTTTTTCATTCTTGTGTTTTCCAACTCCCAAAACCGATCTTTTGGACCCTTTCTAAGCAAACCCAAGGTTTCGGTGTCCGTCATTTACTCGAGATCTTATTTTCTCAGATAGTCAGAAACTTGGGTTTCCGGCTCCGATGAAGCCAGCAGCACATGGTTCCAGGCTTACTAAACGCCGGAGCTGATTCTGTGACACAACATGGTTGGGGCGTCCTCTGTCCTTGTCCCCCCGTTGCACACCCCGAAACCCTGGCCCGCCCGTGTGCTTCATGATCGGACTTGGCTGCACCGCTACGATTTTTTCGCCCGACTCTGTGCATCCCTGCTCTCAGCTGAAGCCGACATCTGCAACCCAGCAAGTCCCTATAATTATACAAGCATCTGAAACTTTCAAGAGCAGGAACCGACCGGCCTGTGTGGACCAAAAGCTGGGATTCTGAATGGAACAAGGCCAGCAGCGAAAAACGCCCTAGCTGTTGGCTGTACAGCCACGCCGTCGGGCAACTGCGAATAAGAAACGGCAATGTTTTCAATACTACAGAAGTGGGCCATTTCATTACAACAGAAGTAATGTACACCCCCCGCGATTAATGAACCCCTTGAAGGCTTATTGCCGTAAGCCCCAAAACCCCAAACCCCAAACCCTAAATCCTAATGTAGGGGCCTTAATTATTAGAATAGGGTTGTGGGGGTTCCTTATTACAGTTATCGTATAATATTCCCCCAAACCCTGTTCTAATGATTGAGGCCCCTACATTATTCCGGAATCCAACGAAGGCTCTGCTGCCAGCCGCTCTGCCAGGGAAAACAGGGCCGGGGCGGCGCCGCTCTCGGGGCCGCCGAGGATGAGGCCTCGAGTTCTGCTTTGGGCTTTCGGGGGGCTGCTTAAGGGAGTTCTAAGGAAGTTCCGAGGGGTTTCGTGTCTCAGGGAGTCGCAAGGTTTAGTTGTGGCTTTCGGGTGTAGTTAGGGCTGTAGGGTTCGGGGCTTTAAGGTTCAAGGCTTCGGTTTAACTGTAGGTTCTTGTTCGTTTTAACTTGTGCAAGGGACGAGAGTTTCGGCTTTATGGCTCAGGGTGCTCTTTGGGTTGGGGCTTCAGGCTTCAAGCATTTGAGGGATTTTGGCGGGTTTAGGGCTGAGCGGAGTTTAGGGGTTTAGAGGGATTACGTGAGGGGAGCGTTGCGGATGCAGGTCTTCATAGCGTTGTAACGGCAGAACCGCCGTGCTTGCTACAGCGGTGGTGATAAACACCACGATAATGATGATCATCACCGCACAACTAATTATCAATAACGACATCAGTCTCATCACCGCTGCAATCGTCGTTAGTGCAAGATCATCAGAAGCGATCACTTTCTCGTTGTCTCCTATCCATTCCGCGAGGTAGTTGGAACGTTTCCCAAGTCTCGTGCTGGAACAAAATTCAACACGGGTTGAAGCTGCGGCTCAGGGTTCAGGAGGGTGCAGCTTGGGACTGAGGTTTTAGGTTGCGGGAGGAGGGCGACAACAGTCATGGTGGTGATGTTGCTGGCGACAACGGTATGTGGTCCTGAAAACGAACATGCCGATGCTCGTGAAAGGCGCAGCTGTGAAGAAGAGGATGTCGGAAATTATCATGATTGGCAGGTGTCAGGGTGAGGACAAAGATGAGCACGAGGATTGGTGATAGTGGACGTGATAGACAGGATGATCAGGATTCAGAGAATGCAGATGGGAATGCTGATGATTATGATGTGTGTGTGTGTCGCATATGGCTTTCAACTTTCATCAGCACCATCAGTAGCAAAAGACTGTTGACACTACGTGTTGTATTTGCAGCAGGGTCGACCCTTCAAAGCAAGCAGCGCAGCAGCAGCAACCGGGGAATAAGCAGCAGTAAGGTCAGTCATCCTGGATTAGTGATAATCACCGCAACAACAGGAAGACCAATTACACCTGCGATAATGCTTGCGCCACTTCTGCTGACAACCATAACGGTAACTCACACTGAATCCAGAAATCGGAGTTAGATGCTGCCGAAGGCGCCCAGGTCAACGAGCCGGAGCGCTTCACCTGTGTCCGTACTCTAGCAATCCGCCAAGCTTGGGCAACCTCCGTGTCTCCGCAATGGTCTTGCATAGACCCTGACGTCCTGAAGGGCTTAAATTGGGCCTTACTTACAGTTGTGAGCGACAAGACAGTGCTCACTGGCACAAGCAGGCTATGTCCCCGGAATTGGTGGATACAGCTGGTAGAAACTTCGGAATTTTGTGGCATCGTGGTCGCGTCAGCAATCCCAGAAGCTGCTGAACCCGCGATGATGCTAAGCAAGGACCGGCAACACAGTCATGCAATTCTGCACGTGCGTTTGCAACACAACGACACGTGCGCCATCTGTTCGGAGTTCTGTCTTTGCACTGCTGCCAGCCCGGACAAAGAAGCCAATCGGGAACGGTCGGCACATAAGCGGCTGTTGCTATCGTATCCCGGCTCGTCTAGCGGTATTCGGAGGAGTTCATAAGACGAACATACAACACCTGCGACTGCTGGCAGATGAAAAGCCCCACCTGGCTTTTCCGTCTCCATTCGGCCCCGCAGCAAGGATGCGATGGCAAGCACCTTCCGCGCTACTGCCAGCACTGCTACCACAACAACTGCCACTTCTGATCCTGCTGCTTCTCCTACACAGCATCCACGACAACGGCTACTCCTGCTGCTACTGCTAGCGACTACTGACCCCCCGTCTCCTGCAACTGCTGCTGCTACTTCCACATGCCCGAAGGAGCACCACCTCAACTATACCGCCACCGCCACCACCAAGGCCACCGCCGCCGCCCCCCGCCACCACCACCACCCACGACGGTGCTAATACAGGCAAGGAAGGTTGCATCATGCACAGCGGCGAGCCTCACGCCAGGGTTGCACGTCAGCGCCACGATTGCCCGCATGGAGTTGTGCCCAGGCGCGATCGTATGTCGCCTGGAGTTCCTGTGCACAGGTTCGAATCAGGAACTGATCAATCACAAGCTGCTGTCGGCGCAACCATGACGCTTGAGACCAAAAACGCAGGAGCTCTTTCTGATAAAGCACATGAAACAACAACGATTAGCGATACCACTCCGGACAAGTTCACCCGAGATCAGCTCATGATGTTCGTTGTTTTTGTGTGCAATCTTCGTCGAGGGAGTAAACCAGCATTAGTAGAAGCAGAAGCAAAAGCAGTAGCAGTGGAGTAGAAGGAGAACGTGCATTGCAGCTCCCGCCTGCCTTCTTTGTTTTTCGATCTTGTTTGCTCAAGTAGTTCAAGCTCTTGGTTCCTCAGCTTCGGATGTCGTAAAGTTTTACGCTGACAGGGCAAGCTCTTGCCAGGACACGAAGAATCCAGCAGTGGACAGTGGCAGCTACGGTCGGCACTTTGCCAAGGCGAGCGAATTCGCTTTTCAAACATGGCGAATTCATTACAAAGTGTTCTCACCGTGCCAGTAATGCACAACGCGCAAACCAATTTTCCAAAGCATAGTGGCGGCAAGCTGGCGTTTGATGAAGCCATAATGCTAAACCTGCTAACAAACCTACCGTACCTAGGAGCTAAGACGTGGAGATGATGCTTGTCTATGACAATCACGAGCTAAACTTAGACTTGGTGTTACAGTTGCGGTAATCTTCCCTCAAGTCGCTGCCTGCTTCTTGTCGTCTTGACTAAGAGCTGGATCTTCCTGCGCGAGGGTGGTTGAAGCGCACTCGAAAGCCTTCGTCGAAAGCCGAGGGGGGGGGGAATCCAATCACCTGAGGGTTTGGAACCCCGAACTGTGAACTTGTGGCTGTTCTTGAAAACATGCTGCCGTCACTGTCGTCTGTCGCTTATGCCTTGGATGTTTTGGCCTCAAGCATATCTCTGATTGCAAGAACAAGTTGGTTGCTCGATTTACGGCTACATGCCCGTCCGAACTTTACTCTGCGTCCTTGTTCGCAAACTCTCTGCACCACGTGTACTTAGAACCCCTCCATTTCCACGCTGCTGCAAGCCGAGATCTGCTACATCGAGTAACAGCACCTGAAATCAAGCACACCCAACATCTGCTGCATCGCCATGTCCCCGATCCCTGCACGAGCTTTGGAACCTCCATCACAGAAAAGTATCATGTTTCGACTCGAACTCAGTGCCACAATGACTATATCTGGAGCAAGAATCCGGAAGAGCCACACCAAGAGTCTCCCAAGAATGTAGAGATGTGGTGAGGGCGTAACTTTTGTACAACTAGACGACGAAATTTGATCATCCTGTTTCTGTGGCTGCAACACCAACTGTCTTTGCGTTTATTGGCCTCAACACTTCCAACAACCTTCAGCAAACTCCGCTGACGCCCGCTGCTCCTGGGCCTTGACGACTTTGCGCGCAGCAGCCAAAGCATCCTTCAGGGCAAGACCTCAACGGAGATTCGTATAGGCTCATCGGTTTGTTGGGTTCAGAATCATGGGCTCTGCATCGAAGAAAACAATAGCAGATCAGCAATGCAGCTTGGTTCTTATGGAATGGCGATAAAGGTTGAGTTTGGGTCTGGAACTTTTATGTATTGCGCATACTACCACGCAATCACGAGAATCTGCGACGAAGACGATTACCCGTCTGCCAGTACTTCGGCGGCCCACCTCCTCCTATATACTAATGCCGCTACTACTGCTGCTGCTGCTACTGCTACGACCACCACCACTACTTCTCCTACGACAACAAAACCGATGACTACTGCCAAACTCGTCCCGTCCATCATCCACCGAGATGCCCTGAGGGCTCTCTGCCTGCTCTTCCGCTTGAGCCTGCAGGAGGGCATGGCTGGATATCTGCTGACGAGATGTGAAACATCCTGTACGAACCGTGATCACAACGAGCTGTTACAGCCAAGTCGGGTAGATATTGTAATTCAAACATCATGGCCAATACAAGGTGATGATAGGAACCAAAGGCATGCTCGGATCCGTGACATTATGTTGCTGTTGCTGATGATGATGGTGAAGATGATGATGATGGACCGCACCTACTGTCTGCTGTTAAGAGTGCTTAGCCGCTCCGAAGCCAACAATAATTCCATGGCTAATTCCGTATTTCATTCTATACGGGCAGTCCGCACATGCAGCTGGGGAACAAGTGCAACAATGATCGAAAAATGCCAGCACATTGAGAGTCGATGAACCGAAACGTCAACGATCTTCGCCGTCTTCGGCTGCAATGCCAGCACTGGTCGTAGTGAGAATAGACAGCCGGCATTGAGAATAGTCACAACACTCTCCATTACCACCACCACCATCATCACCATCATTGATCACCGCCATCGCCACCGTCATCATCATCATCATCACCATCTTCGTCATAACATTAACAGCATGATTCCCTTGATTATGAAAGAATGCTTATCTCACAAGACCCTAGGCCCTAGATGATGCATGATTCGCATTTTTCTTCAAAGACGCAGTGGAAGGAAAGCCTTTCGCGGCAGTCGTACATCGTGGCCATTGGCAGTATGTGAGCTTCCAGCACTAAAGGCTTGCACCACGTGAAACAGGTTGGCATTGCCATTAGGGGTGAACGACAGGTGGAGGCGGCAATAACAAGTTTTCTGAGCTAGACCGGCCATTTCAATATCACATAACAGCTCAACTTGCGGTGGAAGCGATCCTGTGTGTCTCAAAACTCACGATCCTTGAACCACGAACCTTCCCACTTGCAGGGAAATCTGTGATTATTGAACCCGCCCAGCCTCCAGCTTGAGAAGAGCTGTCGCCATGGGACTAACTCTCCATGGTTGTGACTTTAAAGGCTGAGGGCTTGAGGGTCAACACTTCCTGGCTTAGGTGGTGCTTCCTTGCTGCAGCGCTCTTCGATCGAACTCCTCCCAAAAAGGGGCAAGGCCTAGGAAGTTGCACTTAAGGCTCCAAACCTCAGGTGTATAAGTATTACCCTGAAGCTTTTAATCTCAGGAAACTGTATGGGAGACTTCGGTGGCTGTAGTTGGTGAGTGTCACGGTTGAGAGAAGGAAAGACCCCCAACATGAGCTGAGTGCTACAGCAGTTGCTGATGTTCCAATCTTGCGGGCCCCAGATTAGCAGGAAATGTTGAACCTTAGTCCGTCAGGACTCTCCACAAGCTCTTAAGCCAATCATGGCTGAGCGTCGGCCTTGCTGTAGTCTTTGGGGCTTCCGATTGAAATCACTTACAAGAAGATGGCTTGCTCTAAAGCGTGTGGCTCATACTGATTCTGTGAAGATATGCAACTTCATACCACAGATGCCCCAGAACCACAAACACAGAGACAAGCAGCGAGTAAGAATCCTGGTGGGTTTATGCCTATCCGGGCACCGTGCAGTCCGTCCGGCGTTGGTGGGCAGCTGTTCAGCAGCTCCAGCAACTGCACGGCCTAAGTCAGTGTTTGCGGATCACAGGCATCGGCATCTGTAATATGCGGACCTGAATAGCTAGACTAGGCTTTTGGGGCCCATTATACCATCATTATAATAAGGACCTCCCAAAATAGTCTAGGTAACTAACAAGGCCCCTATATTACAGAATTCGAGGCTGCTAAGCTTGACCCCATGAGCATTCAGAAAAGGGTTTCATGTACAAAGGCATCATCTCCACCGCCCGATGGAGCTTCGGAGTGAAGTACATGCCATTAGCAGCGGCCGTTTGGGACGAAGACCCGGCTGTGTGCAGATCTGGACAAAACTTGAAGATCTTGATTATGATTCGTTTGACAGCGGCATTTCAAGACTAGCTGACGGTCAGTATGGAAGCCATTTCCGAAACCAGGTTCAAACAACTATATTTTCAGTTACGCAGTTGTTCAAACCCGGGTTTCGAACCCAGGATTGAATCTAGGTATCATCTCTTGTCCAAAGCACTCGAGATATCTCGAGATCCTTCGAAGTCTATGGTAGGGGAACGGTCTTTCAGGCAACACATGTTCCGTCCAGGACACCTGTAGAACACATGTCCTTACACGAAGCCAAAAACAAACTTCGGTTTTCACAGGCTCATATTCGCGGTGTGGGCAGAGAGAGACACCGAGGTAGGGGAAGGGAGAGAGAGAGAGAGAGAGACAGACCGAGAGAGGGAGAGAGAGCGGGAGCGAGAGAGGGAGAGAGTGAGGGAGAGAGAGTGCGAGAGAGAGAGAGAGAGAGAGAAAGAGAGGGAGAGAGAGAGAGAGAGAGAGCGAGAAAGCGAGGGAGGGACAGCGGGAAAAAGTGACAGAGGAAGGCGGGGAGGGAGGGGAGGAGTTTCAAGATGTTTTAAGCCTTAAGCATTTCCCAAACAGAACGTCAGCACGGCTCGAGTCTGAATTGCCTTTGCCCAAAGGGATTGCGGGTTTAGAATATGACCATGACTGGCAGAAACCTACATCCTTCTTGGTAGAGCTGTCAGAAGAAACAACTGTATCACGCTACCACTTTCCGAGGGGCCGCTGCATCCCCTTCGATGTCCAAAGCCCCATGCTCAAGGTCCCAAACCCTACTTCCAAGGGGAACTTCAGATTCTGAAGCTCGAGGTTCCTGCTGCCGCATCGCTGAGCTTGTCTTGTCTCAAGCGCTGCTGTCGTTCCTGGTGCAAGCTCTGAGGTGGTTGGAGTCGAGGTGTTGCTGGGTCAGTTGCACAGCCGACGTCCCGTCCTGTTCAGTTCAGTACACACCAAGACAGAGGGACAACAGCTCAAACGGACAGCCTGAGTCTCAATACTTGGTATTATGAAGATGATGCTGCTGACATCCATGAAGCTAGAGTTCCTCCATGTGTTGACATGCACCGCGTGAAGTTATGAGCCTAGGACAAGAGAACTGCAAGATGACACTTGCAACGAATTGAGCCTGGATCTGCGAACCCATCTAGAACCCTTAGCTTGCACGATCCCCAACCTCGCGACAATAGAAGAGCACCAACCTGCAAACCCTGTACTTCGAAGGTGCTCTGCACAATCTCTGGGTTCATCGGCCGACGCTTTCGACCTTGCCAGACTTCAATAACTGACACACCCCCAAGCCCCGAAAGCCTCGACGCAGAGGTCCAGCACGCAGGGCGGCCTCGGTAATCTTCAGTGTGAAGCGAATCCAGCGGCCGAGAAATCAAAAGATTGTGGAGATAGGAACTTTTAAACGTCCGTTGTCGTCGTCTTTGTGGTCGTCGTATCGTGGTATCTTATTTAAGATCGTCTAAACATTGTCTAAACCCCAACCCCTAAACTCGAAGCCTTGCAACAAAGCACAAGTCCCTGGCTGCTTCGGGTCCAAGACAAAGCTGGGTATCCATCCGCTTTCTCTGCACACCTGTGGTCCGAGTTTAACGGCCAAGATAAGTTTAACTGTTTTGGGGCATATAGACGTACACGACAATTCGATCAGACTCTAGCGTTCGCTATGTGTATATATATATACACGTAAACAACACACACACACACCTACAACGGATAGAATGACTAGTTCTTCGAGCTCGAGGCTCCTACACTCAACTTCCGGCCGATCGCTGTGTATGGCATTAATGCGGAAGAGCCCCGCAAGCAGACACCCATACAATAGCTTTAGAATATACTATAAGATACTAGAAAATAATATAACACAGCCATAACTGGCCAAACAATATATATGATAATATACTGAATATACTACATATCATGAACGAATGTAGTGAACTGCGTTTTGGGATTTCACATCCAGTCGCCAAGCATGTGCACTGCTGACCGCTAGCCCGTGCCAAGTCAACTCTAGGTCCCTATGCTCAAAGCGGACACCGATTGCAATCCGGTGCTTAACCCCAGATGTGTGACCCATTAGCCATAAGCCAAGACAGGAAGATCGTCCGAAGCGTATCATGACCCCGCGATGTCTATGCCTCAGTGCATCCTGAAACGCTGTGCTCTCTGGCTTGTGCTGCAGCCTACATGCACTAGAGCCCGAAGGGCCGCTTTATGCTTGCAGATCAGAGCCGTCGCTCTCGCACACAAGCAAAACGAAAGCGCCCTCCCATTGTCACGGGAAACAGAACAGTCAAACGATGCCAGTTCCCACGAATGAAGGCACCTCGAAAAGATTGTCAGAACAAGCACAAACAGACACACACACACAGACACAAACAAACACAGAAACACGCACACCCACAGCCACACTCACACCCACCCGTGGGGGCGCATGCGCGAGACGACCCCTGCATCCCCAAAAACTCAATTGCAGCCTCGAGGTGCTCCTCAACTTCCCGGTAAGTGTCCTGCAGGTTCAAGCCGCTGGGGCTAAATATTCAATGGTGTTGCGCGAGTAATTGTGCGTGTGTTCTGGACGATTTGTGTTTGTTTACTGTTCTGGGCTTGCGGTTTGGGTGTGGAGTTTAGTGTCCCTGAATTTTTTCAGAACAAGATCAATAACAAAGGATCACCAACGCAGCCTGCAACCCCTCGCAGCATGTGGAGTCAATCAGGAGCTTATTTATACATATATATATACATATGTGTATATTGTATATAGAACTGTATGTTCAAAGTTTCTATATAGAACTATAAGTATCAGAGCTAAGAAGAGTTCAGGGCAAAGGAATCCGATGATGAGATGTGAGGGCGAGCACGGATTGATTAGGTTTGCGAGTTGGACCTCGGTCCAGTGTTAGGGTTGGGGGTGTAGGATTTGACATTGCATGTCCAGTCTCGAATTAGCTTCTGGCGAAACAGGAAACAAGGCCATGAGAGGTCGTGAGTTTTTGAGGCTGTGATTCTCTATTGTCACCGGAACGTGGGAGTTCCATCTACAGTGCAGGCACCAACGGCAAGAGGGAGCTATGCAAAGCAACGTGAGCGTGATTGCAGACATTGGAACCTCTAACGTCACGAGGAGACCTATATCGCGGAGGGCTCTGGAGGTCCGCCCATTTGGACTGGACTAGAGGTCGAAAGCTTCGAGCAGAGGTTAGAGATCATCTTGCCTTGAGAACTTGAGGATTTTATACTTTGAGTCTATCGGGATGCCTAGGGCATAAAATTAAGCTAGTCGTATTCCGGTCCGGACACTACACCCGCGTCCTTACAAGCTCGGCTGACGGCTTGCTTGCATTGGGAACCCAATTTGGCCCGAGCTTCGATCAAGCTGGCAGCTGCTCTTGGACGGGGGGTCTTGAGGAATGCAGGGGAAAAAGGGCTGAGGGTTGAGGGGAATAGCTTACTGCATATTGCCGCCGGCCTTCAGAATGGTTCCGAAGACCCAGCCATCGGCCTGATGGGAGATCTGCACAAGATCTCCTCTGCAAGCGGAGTGTGAAGCTTTTCGGGTTGAGCAGGTGGACGGACTGAAAATAGGCCGCAGACCGTACGCCGTACACCTCACACATCATCATCATCATCGTCATCATCATCAGCATCGCTATCAGCAGCAACATCGTCACCCTCCCATTATCACCATACTCTTCCACCTCCTTCTCACACCCAAGGACGATTGACATGCGGCTTCAGGCGTGATCGGAAGTTAAGCACCGCAACATCGCACTAAGGGTCGATGGGTAGCAACAGGTATGGTAGTGCACGGTCTAATCTCGACCCCTCGAAACCCCCAAAGCTTTGCCAAGCACTCTTTCGTACCTTCCTGTCCTTTGTTACGAAAACTTGAGAGTTCACAATGTGCTGAATGTCGGTTGTTGCAGCTGAGCTTTGCCACTCTGCAAGGTTGCTGGCTCACAAGAATGGGCGGTTGATATCTCAGAAGCCCTGAAGCTTAAGCCCTCTGTCGTCAACCCAAGGACAGAAAGACCAAGCTTATGACCTCAACTAAGTCGCTAAGTGTGATGCTACAATCATACAGGGAATATGAGGGATACTGTTTCTGATTAGTCCGTCCCCAATGTGATTACCTCCCGAAAGACATCGTGAATCCCAGTTTTGTCCTTCTGAGACCGTCAGAGCACCACTGGTGGCGTAGTCCTTCAAGCTCTCATGAAGGACTGATCGCTTGAAGCAACAGCTTATCTGCGTTCTTTTTAAGATCCAGCGAACATGAGGCTTGAAGACGGCAAAACAACAGGCAACGAGTCACAAGCTTGGAGTTGGGAAGCCGAGGTCTTGCTCGTATGCATTGTATTGCGGAGAGAGGGCTGCTGTTGGGGTTTGACGCAAGGCTCACATACGTCATCGTCACATAAGATTTTTCAACCAGAAGAAGTTTTTGACTGTGGGGCCAGGCATGGCATGAACTTCCTACACCACATCACATGCATGAAAGACATGACAGACGTGACATCAAAGCCCCTTGCCTACCTCCCTACTTGCATACCCAGTTTGCATACATAATTGGTTACATCACATGTTATATGACCTTGTGGCCATTCGACACAAGCCCATGCACACAAGCAGGCACAAATAGGCACGCGCGAACGTGCACACATCAACAGGCAGAAACTCATGTATAAAAGTACTGCGGACGGAACGAAAACGTAGTATCCAGAAACACGAAAACACAACGAAGAGTTGCCACGAAGAGAACCTCGACTATGGCCAAACCAAAGCCAACTGCAGCCAACAAGCAGACTACAAAAGCACGACAGAGCCCCAGCGACGAGACAAAACGAACACCTGAAGCAAGATACCAGTTTAAGGAGGAACATTAACTAGCTATAGCAAACACAAGGCCAAGGACTGTTTTGTCTGCAAGAAGAGGTGTCAAGATGGTGCTAGTCTTTGTCCTGAGCTCCTTTCTTGCCCTCGCAGAGATCTAGATCCAAACTATGTTCCTGATGTTTGCGGCTGAGGGACCCTTAACCCTACATGTTTTAAGCAGCTACGTGTGCAGACCGACCTGCGCAAACCCGCACGAAACACATCATGGCCTTGTAAAGCCTGCCTGAATCGGAACAGAACCAAGCCCGGACAAGATCTGAGCAGCTCCTGTACTACCTCGGCGATGGTGATGTAGCGAAGCAATTCTTGAAATGGCAATCTGGCAACAGGGCCTAAATCCTAACCCCTAAACCCTAATCCAGGCCTTTGGGTTCAGCCTTCTGGGCTTTGGGGTCTCACGTAACATCAGGAAAGCAAGGGTGTCGACCTGGAAGCACAGGTCCGAAAATGAAGAATCGGCCAGATTCCTGTTGTGCAATATAATATACCGAAACTTTGTACAGTATAAGAATATGAGAAAGCATAAGATGGTAATATACTCTACTGTACTTTACCATACCATGATGCCATACTATGCCATACTATACTATGATTATAAAAATAGTCTAACATAATTTCCTGGACTATCATAACACAGATTGGCTTGGGACCCAGTAACAGTAGGCATGGCCTCGTTCCGCTCTATGCAAAGTTCACCCAGGAATAGTGCAAGATCAGATACTATAGGGGTCTGAAAGGGTTCCTTAAAAGAGTTCTATATAGGGGTTGATACTAGGGTTGTAATGATGGTTTAGGGACATTACCTTAACTTAACAGTTATAATAAGGTTTCGCGGTATACAGTACTATAGTAGAACTGATTTCAATGAAAGGTCAAGGGACAATACTACCAATTGCGGTTTTGCGGTATACAGTACTATACTAGGACTGATTGAAGGAAAGGTCAAGGGACAATACTACCAATCGTTCCGACAGCTATATTTAGTCCAGACACGACGACAAGGATGAGGGTACACCAAGAAATTATGCTAGGGTCACAGAATGCCGTGACTGTGTTCATGCTGATAATGGTGCTACGTCTGAAGATGATGATGGTGATGAATATGGTCAAGATGATCAAGACCATATGAGCCACGGTCAAAATACTGGCTTGGCGAAGGGACATTGATCTTGGGGTTATCGTTTTTCTCGTGTCCCCTATCGTTCTGCAGATCAAACCCAATGTTAGGATAAGATTGTCCGGATTGGGTCTTTTGCATGGANTCGTTCTGCAGATCAAACCCAATGTTAGGATAAGATTGTCCGGATTGGGTCTTTTGCATGGATGGGAAATCCTAGAGGTGCTTGGTAGTAGTACAACTTTAGTACTGGAAATGCCTCGTGTGGGGTCTTGGCTGGATTGTGCTTGGTTATAGTACAACTTTAGTACTGGAAATGCCTCGTTTGGCGCTCAGGCTGGATTGTGCTTGGTTGTAGTACAACTTTAGTACTGGAAATGCCTCGTTTGGGGNGTACTGCAAATGCCTCGTTTAGGGTCCTGGCTGCATTGTGCTTGGTTGTAGTACAACTCTAGTACTGGAAATGCCTCGTTTGGGGTCCTGGCTGGATTGTGCTTGATTGTAGTACAACTCTAGTACTGGAAATGCCTTGTTTGGGGTCCTGGCTGGATTGCGCTTGGTTGTAGTACAACTCTAGTACTGGAAATGCCTCGTTTGGGGTCCTGGCTGGATTGTGCTTGGTTGTAGTACAACTTTAGTACTGGAAATGACTCGTTTAGAGTCCTGACTCTGACATGCATAGCTGCGTTATCGTTTTTCTCGTGTCCCCTATCGTTCTGCAGATCAAATCTCGATTTATGCTTATCTCATGTCCGCTGTAGACTAACTCTGCTCTTCCATAATTTTGACGGCCGCTCATATCATGGTCTGGTTGTGCACAGGATGTGGTGGGGGTTCTGGTTGCGAATGCAATGGCAGTAATGATGGCAATGCAGACGATGGTGAGCATTATGGTGACACGATGACTGACGACACTGGCTACGTAGACAGTCTTGCACCTCCATGCCGTCTCGACAGTGTAATTCTCCGAAGTCAAGTCTGTGAGTTTTGACTGCGGCAGCCAGCCTGCATGTTGGGGCCCCTTTGCCGAATCGTGCTTCCAGCTACAATGTCAACTTAAATAGGGCGGCTACAGCTGAGTCCGTAGCCGTAGCTCTCCAACAAGACGTCTAGAACCTACCCAAACTTAGGACATCAACGGTTGCCAACCTCAGGAACCTCACACTTTGGCACCGATTTCACAAAGCGAGGGCTCGGGGCTTGAAGGCTGGCTTGCACAAATGTCAGAGAAAGGTAACTAGTCCCAGGTTTCGGAGTCTCTAATTCTGATCGAGAACACTACCACTCTACACTACAATCTATCACATACTGTGAGATGCTACGTGATGTTGTGTTATGGTTGACCTGCTGCTGCTGGTCCAAACGATTACACGAGGTAGGGCTTGCCAAGCACTTCCTTTCGTTTCTTGCAAAATCCAAGGGGCTTTTTTTGGGGGGAGATCGCAGTTTCCTCTAAGCAGGCCTTAGACCCCTGAATGATTGATGGGCCGAGGGTCTGTGGCTGCTTGGGCTTCGAGCTTGGGGTTGGCATGGGCCTTGATTCGTCTCTCCAATGGAGCCTGTGTTTGTCTTGTCTGGACTTGCATTGCGAGAGGCCGTGCTCCTCTGTGCTTGCCCCTAGAGTCGTTAAATGCAAAATTCGCAAGAAGATCGCAAGCCGCCCTGAACCGCGAAACACTAGGCATCTCCGTGCAGCGTTTCGGCTGTCCTTCGTGGTCGACTTTTTGCTCAGCGGCGTTCCACACCACACAGTACGCATAGCCGTCCCATGCGTTGGTGATATTGACCACGGTGCTCTCCTCCAACTGAGGCTACGACACTACTGCTTCAAAGGTCCAGCCTATGTAATCATCCTCTTGACGGAAGGCGCTGACTTCGAAACAACTTCAGCGCGGGGACAAGCATCACACCAAAGGCGCGACATGTACTGATAGTCTACTGATAGTGGTTGATGGGATTTCGGGCCTCAAGCTCTGGGTTCGAAGTTTTCAGCTAGGAGCTCTGATTGGCTGATGGACACTCCATGCATGATCACAGTTTCGGTGGAACATCCCTGCTTGCCAGATTGACTCAAGCTTATCATCCGGTCTAGGGTAGTAGACAAGGGAAGTGTGGAGGCAGATCCTGATCCGCAATAAGCAACATGTACTCGATCCTAGTAATTACGAACATGTTTCTGGGGCTCATCATCCGATTACGTAGGCTTTGCTTGCTGAAGCGAAGAACTTGCTCGGGGTCCTCGAATCCATTCTCACCTGTCGCACAGGCAAGTTTGGAAACACCCCGTACCAAACAGGAAACCGAAAATCTGCGAGGAGGGAGCTATAACAGACGGCACAGACTCCACGGCACTGCATGGAGGTAATCGCTCACTCTCACACCTCAAAGCATCAAGCTTGAAGCCCTCTGAAACCCAAAATCCTAAAGCACCCCGAATTACATGAAACGCCAAAAAACAAGCGGTCAAAGAAAATAAATAACGGCAAGCCAGTCATGGTCGTCGTCGTCATAGTAGTAGTAGCAGTAGCAGCAACAGCAGCAGCTGTAGCTGTAGCTGTCGGTGTGGCAGTGGCAGGGGCAGAGGGGCAGGGGCGGGCAGGGACAGGGGCAGGGGCGGGGGCAGGGGCACCGGCATCAGCAGTTGGTGTCGGTGTCGGTGTGGGTGTAGGTGTATGAGTAATTCGGTGTGAATGTGGGGGTGGGTGTACAGCAGCAGCAGCAGCAACAGCAGTAGTAGTAGTAGTCGTCGTCGTCGTAGGATGCAGATGGTGTACGGCCCCCAACTTGTGCGATCAAATTCTTACCGTTGCACGAATCATGCCATGGGCCCTCTCTCATCACCCGCCCCGCTCCCCGTCTTGAACAGCATGGTGCCTTCAGCAACCTGGGCCATGCTTTGCAGAGCAGGGAGTGGGACAAGAACATCTGGAAAGAACTCAATGACATCTTCAACGCCATCCGCCATGGCTACAAGGCTCCGGTGCCGGGAGGAAGCAATTTGTGAGGGCTTTGGGGTTCCAGACTCGAACGAACCACACACCTCAATACCGAAATTACAGCTTAGGGTTGGCGCTCATGATGTTAAAGGAATCACATACAACAAGATGCATATCGACATGCAATGACTGCAAGAACTGGCTGATTCGCGTTGGGCACTCTACCGCGCACACTTGAGTGAAGCTCGGCAAGACGATGCTGCCTTGGCAAACTCGGCAGCTTCGGGGACAGTGAAAACTGGGAGGTCCTGAATGATTTCATCTACCTAACAGGCCTCGAAGTCTTGGATGCTCACGCTGCAGCGTTCAGCAGCTTTTCAGGGTGCAGTGCCCAACGCAAGCCCAACCCCAAGAATACATACATGACATGCTTATGAATGCTCGAACGTGTAGGAGAGACCAACTTCCACAAAGAAAGAGAACATTGGAAAACCCTTTTTGTCCAGACTGCTCGAGGTCTCTGCATCAAGCGCCACTGCGAGGCTTGATGGTGTGGATATGCCTGTTTGAAGTCAGGGCTCGGCACATGCAACTCTACAATGAGATCTAAGGCTTTGCAGATTTCACAAGATCTCAGCTGGGCAGGTTCCTTTAGGAGGCGTGAAGCTTTATGCAATTTGTGGTGCTGGTAGTCGATTTTGGCCCTTGTCGCAGCATGCGCCTCGAGGTTTCCAGCCTCAGGTGCGAAGCCAAGATATGAAAGCACAAGCAGTAATTCTTCTCGAGGATGGTCTCTTACAGTATACTATAATCCCATTATCGTCTGTTTTAGTTCGCTGTTTCTGCCACAGCTGGCAGAGCTGACATCTGCACTTGTCAATGGCAGAATTGACAGCAGCATACTTGAAGTGTGCAATTCACATTCGCCCAAGGATTGAGATTCGACATGGGAGTGCTGTGGACACCTCCAAGGTGAGCTGGCGCTGACTCGCCGCAAGTACAGATACTAGCTACCGGTGATGTTGAGCAACGCAGAACGTCCTTTCCATTTTAGCTGGATGAGGCAAGACCCGGGAATGTAAGGTCCGAGTGTGATGACTTCATAGGCTCGCGACCATGCGCTTCGACCCCGCTGAAAGCGGAACACCCAATGAAGCCCTAGGGGTTGTGTTCGGCCTTCCGCACAAATTTGCAATGACTGATGCAGGAAAATTCAGATCGTAACATTGGGGCTTCAATCGCAGAGCTGTGTAAGAGGTGCCGATATCGAATAAGCACCGGATCGAGGTACCGGTCTGGCCTCTCTACTCGTGTCAAGCCCTGGCTGTCCTGTTTTCTTTACAAGCCTGAATGCACACTATATGCCATGATGCAACACCTTCCTCTTTGTACTGCTGCAGTGAGGGGATATCATACTGTAACTGTACCTCTCACGAGGAACAAAATCAGGAGACCCTGAACCGCTCAGAGCGCGACAGCTCGTCCAAGCAACCTGGGACTTTGAGACACACGCCGATAACTCCTGCTGTTGACTGCTATTGCTACGGATGGACGGTGATGCGGATGAGGAATGAATACCATGCCACACAGTGTGATGATGATGATGATGGCTATGTCGAGAATGAGAGGTGGGGGATGACCAGAGCCGGCAGAGGGAGAAACACCGTGGAGGAGGATCATGACGATGCTGGTGATGATGATGCTAATAGTGGTTGTGATGTTGATGATGATGCTGCCTCTGCTGGTGCTGATGCTGGCTAGTGAACAAACCATGACGCCGTGAAGCTGGCGGCTAATTGCCGCTGGTTGTCTCCAGGATGAGGGCACACTGACCTGACACGGTGGATCCATCAGCTGCTCCGAGCCCAAATGTGAGGAACGGGTGTAATTTCACAGCTTACATGGAGCTTGAAATCATCTGGGCCTCATTAGCGGAAGCTGTGCTTTAGACGGGCCGACGCCAACTGCGCAAGAAGATTCGGGGCGGTATGCCTGCTGGCCGACGACTTCTTAACAAGAGTCGGCCGGGGAATATGTTGAGACTGATGACAGCGATTGCACGAACAAGCAAGCGTCAACAAACACCATTACTAAAATGACGGTGAGGAACATGGCGGTAGCGATGGTGTTGGTGCTGCTGACGGTCTGAGCCTGTTTACGCAGACCGTTGATGCACGTGTGAAGTTCAAGCTGCTACGGGTCCCGATGACATTCATAATCGTATTAAGGTTTTCATGAAAATCAACATGGTGCCGACTGTGACAATGTTGTTGGTGTTGGTGGTGTCTGCTTTGATTGTGGGCCGATGTTGCTGTGTGACGGGAGTAATCATGGTGGTGCCGGGTGATGACGACGAAGAAGATGATGCTGGTGGCGGTGGCGGTGGCGGTGGCGGTGGTGGTGGTGGTGGTGCTGGTGGTGGNTGGTGGTGGTGGTGGTGGTGGGGGGTGGTGGTGGTGGTGGTGGTATGGTTTGTGCGGCGGGTGATGCTGCTGATGATGGTGATGATGATGATGACGATGGTGGTGCTTCGGTATTGGCCTATGGCCTATCCTGGTCTTTCTTCTGGGTTCACGATAATTAACATTAGCCCAAGAGAATCGGGAGTCGACGAAATCCGCAGCAGAAGCTGGGAGGTGTCCGTGTCGAGCCCGTGTGGAGTTCGAGTCGAACGAGAAGAAGGGCAGTGGTCCACATACAGGCCAATGAAGCGGATTGCTCGGATTCGGATGGCTTCGGCCATGTGGAGGCCTTAATCATAATCATGATTGGAAGGCTCTAGGGTCACTATCTGTTATGTAGTTATAGTGAAGAGCTCTTCGGAATGACATTGTTAATCGTGCAAGCGGCCTTGCAAACCTGCATCTGCCAGCGTCTGCATGCGGTCCTGGCATTTGGATGGTAACATTTGTAAACATGAGCTGTAATGACCCCAGGCTCCAGCTACCTAAATAATGGGGTACCGTGGTGCGCTAGTAACCTACTAATTGGGTAACTGGAGGTCTAGGGTAGTGGCTCTAGTGTTTGGGATATAGGGTTAAGCCGCAATCTGTGCGGCCCTCATAGGTTCGGTCGGTCTGCTGTTCAAGACCAACCTCTTATCTGTCGCTGTGCGCTCCCTAGCTGCTTGGCCGTTGCATGTGTTGCCATGAACCAGACTGGGAAGCATCCCGATAGCCACTGAAAAGAGCAAAGTTAAGCTTATCAAGAACACAAGGGAGGAACAGCATATTAATCGTAATTAAGGACACGGGCTGACCACATGATGGTTCAGCAGCCCCGACGCTTCAACGCGAGATCCCCAAGCCCCGGTAGGCTTTAGGTTTAGGTTGGTGTAAGGTTATGCACAATCATGGCCACCTTGCCTTGGAGGGAGCAGGGAGGGGTCGGATGGGGGAACTCATGACTAGACGACATACTCCACCTCCATCTTGTCGGGTTTCGGAGTTGGGCTCCGCAGGGTAATTCTTGCACCCTTAATGCTAAACTGAAGCTGGGATGCACGCTTCGCAGGTTGTGCTGGCAATCATGTCCTCGTACTGCTTCCGAGGCATCGTAGAGATCAGCACGCAGGCCTCCAAGCGTTTTCTGAAAGGGTTGCTTAAACCAGCCTGAGTCCTGACATCGAAACCTGAACCAACAGCAAACAAATCGATATCATGTGGAACCATGCGTCATGTTAGGGCGGTCAGGATCTCTAGCAAAAAGAAACGACCGAGCTTTGAGTATAGACAACATCTATGGACACATTCACCACACCAGAAATAATCCGTAGCTCCAGTCCTGCGAGAAATAATTGCTAACATGCACTCGGTGGTTGAGGCATCGCTGAAGTTCCCACTTGAAGAGTGACACAGTCTTCGGGAACCCATACGACCCTGATATCTTTGCCTCCTCGCAGCAAAGCATAACAAATTCTTTGCAGACTGGGATGCTTCTTGTCGGGAGTTGGGCAGTACTTCCAGGTTGTGACATACATGCTGTGCTCTTGATTGAGCTCATGCTGTCAACCTGTCTAGCTCACGAAGACCCACTCATCCGGCGCAGGTGTCGTAGAATCCCAGACAGCGAAGACAAAATTCCTGCTGTCCGGCGGGTCTGCTGCTGACCCTAATTCGATTATTGACCTTATTCACATTAGGGATGCCTACATCGACACCGAGGTCCCCAGGGAGCCTCGGGAGAATCTCCAAGATGCCCTTCCACATCGAGGAAATCGTAGACCTGAAGTGGAGGCACGAAACCTTATGCTGACGCTGGCGTCGTTGATGCCCGAACCCCGTCCACAGCAAGGCCCGGACTTAAACCCATGGGTGCGGTTTGGGCAACTTCAGTCTAGCCACTAATCTTCGTGAGCAAGAGCCAGGCATGAACACTGTCACTCTACTAGCAAGTCTGGAGTCTGGAGCTTAGCTTTCGCTTTTATGGACTTGAAGTCTCGGATTTTGGGTTGAGTCACTGCATGCACTGATCCCAAAACGTCTTCCCCTTCGCTCACGAAAGACTGCAAGCGCTTTAAAGCAAGCACTTCATCCCTGACTCTCGGTCCACCTGGCCGAGCGTGTGCGAGGCAAGAAATCGTCGCCTGACAAACGATTGAGGGTTGGTCCCCGCCTAATAATATTTCGCACTTATACTTACGAGTCCGCAACATCAACACGGAAAGGGACCAGGGAGGACGTGCAACCAGCGAAGGAGAATCAAAGTTTAGATGCCGAGGATGTGTGCCATGGCTGCAATAGAGAGTGCGGCGGGAAAGCTCACCGCGGCAGTCGCAAAATCAAGAAAACCTCGCTTGATCATGGAACGGAGCATCTCTGATATCGACCCAACATGTTTATGAGTTGGATATGCATTCCTTGGAAGATGGCAATGCCTGTAAGTCTGACTCTCCCCTTATCAATCCCCCCCGCGGTCATGAGGCTCGGCCAGTATCCCATCTGACTATCTCCCTCCGTCCAAAAAAACAGATGAGTCACCCTTTGCAGCTCTACAGGGCCCTGCGTCTTGCAGGATCGTCCTTGCCTCACCCGCTTTCCATCCAGAACGCGAATTTGAAGGTCCACACGATCAGGCCTTGGATGGAAGCCGGGAATGCTCTCCCCACCAGTCATGACCACGAGTCCACGAAGCAGGCTTCAGGGTTAAAGCTGTAAGGGAGTGTATGTCTGCGCCAGTCTGGATCCTCATCAATTGGAAGTTATCCTCGCTCCCAAACCCGAAGAACATGCTATCGAGGCGTCGTAGCCATAAATGAGCGGGACTTGGGCAATCTCGTGCAACACTTGCTAAAGAAAGCTTGTGCAGCGGCAACGAAAGGCTGAGGATGAGAGAGGCAGAGCCGAAGGCCGGGGGTGACGAGGCCTTGGCCTAGAACCACAGGCCCGAGTTTCCAAACAGCATGCCACTTGTGCGGGTCCGTGCTGGGCCTGTCGGCCTAGCGGAACGAAGGGGGTGGCTGGGGAGCGCATTTACTTGTCTCCCACAGGGCTGGGACTATGCGCTACGTTGAAAGGCGCGGGCTTCAGGAAGTTGCTGCCGGAATGGCCCGAGCTCTTGAAGAGACACATAGGCCCTGGACCCGGGCCCTGGGTTCGAGCTTGCGAAGGCTGCGAGCTTTGCGGCCAAGATGCTCGTCTGCTGCTGGTTCTGGCGGCAGGGCCGCAGCACGAGCTTGCCGTCGGCGAGCCTGCGTGGAAGGATCCGCGAGGTATATACCCCACCCCGTTCATGCAGAAACTCCTCTAACGATTTGCTGCCACATCCCTCAGCCATCCTATTTCGAGAGCTCTGGTAAACAGGCCTCTACTTCGATGCTGGGTTCATGCCGCCCAGGTCTTCAGAAACAGAAACGGCCTCCTCTTCCTGACGCTGCGACTCTGCCAGCTGAGATGCCTTCGAAGTGCTGGGGTTCCGGTTTTGCCCTGGGGCTGTAAATCGCCCAAAAGCCTCGCATGCTAGGATCTTTGGGCCCCAAAGCCTCAAAACAAGGTGTCCTTAGAGCCTTGGGGATGAGTGTATATACTGTATATATATATATATGTATGAACGTACATATCTCTGTACATATGTATGTATATATATATAGATAGATAGATTGATAGAGAGAGAGCGAGAGAGAGAGTCCTTCGGAATTCGATTGCAGTGTGCAGGCTTTAAAATGCAAGCTCTTCGGTTTCGGTTCCTCGGCTGCTGAAGGTATCCAGGCGAAGAACTTCCGGAACCTACGGTTAACCAAAAACCGCAAAATGCTAAACCGCTATGTAAAACCTCCCACACCCTAAACGCTAAAATTCCTAAAGCCTTGTCTAGTAACCTTTCAAGCCCTAAACCCTAAAACGCCAAAGCTCGAGATATAAAACCCTGAAGCTCTAAACGGGCTTGAAGCTTGCCTGGTTGCAGTATCTGAGCTCTGTCCGGATGTATCTCGCGCTCTTAGTTTCTTTACGGCTTGAGGATTCAGGCCTTCGGTCTTAGGCTTCTAGGGTTTTCGGATTTGGGAGTTTATTGCGTCTTGGGACTTTGTGTTGCAGAGCTTCGACGGTACCAATGCTGCTGCGGTGCTTCGAGATCGGGTTGTTAGTGCCTGAAATACATCAAGCACACGCCATGTCGCTTGCAGCAAAGCATTCATAGCCAAGGTATGTTAAAACAAGAAGCATGAAGAAACTAACCTTGTGGCCCTGCCAGCGAGACCACGTACTGCGCGAAAGGAAGCGGATTGATGCTTTGCAAGTCTGGGAAACTCGGCCCAAAGTGTTAAGAAGCAGAGCTTGCGTCCCCTACACCACACCTTAAGGTTTAGGGGTGTTTAGGGTTTTCGGTGCTGCCCTCCTTTACTGGGATGCACACGACAATGGCTTTCTGCTGCTCCTCCTCCTGGATTCTCCTGGTCTCCATGGATCTGGTGAACTAGATACTATCACAGCTGTTGTGGCAAAGCTGTTCGGACCAGAATATCAGAAGAAGCATGCTTCGCACATTCAAGATGGTAAACGCAGCTCTACACTTCCGGCTATGATTCACAGCTGCCCAACGGAAACCTCGGAAACCACCCGGTCTTTGGGCTGGACCCAAATCATTTCAGGGCTGCTCGGTGGGCATACAATGTGTACATTGAAGTGGAGGGTGGAGGGGGTTTGCATGCACGGTCGGGCTGTTTAGGGTTTGGGATAACACACGATACTTTGAAGCTTTGCTTGCGGTCCTCAAGCCCTCAAAATGATGTGAACCCCCCTCCCCCACGGAGCCCTCAACACCAGCACTAATATTCTGTTCTGTAGCTGGCGAACAAAAGTAGACTCACAGCAGACCTCAAGATCTACCTTGCTCGAGCCATGTGCCTCCGCTTCTCCTCCTGCTCGCGCATCTGATCCATTAGGATGCTCTCCTGACAACAGCGGTTCTCTCAGGCTTGGGCTACTGCACAAACTTTCTGGCTCTGCGAGTGCCCGATGATCCTGATCATGGCAACCACAGCCACCGCAGTCTGACGCTGCACGAAGATGCTCGAACGAAAATGAACATTGCAAAACTGCAGTGTAATTCTAGCATCAAGGAGTCTCAAGAACTGCACGACTGCGGCAGCCTGCAAACACTTCCAATTCTCTTCCAATCCCCCGAAAGTATGTTCTAAATTCCAAGGGCTTTAAAGGGATGATCAAGGTAGCTGGGATATTCCCAATCAATAAAGAGTCCTTATAAAAGGGATCCTTCATCCTACTTTTTGAGGCCTCCGATATATACTGTCGGAGCGGAGCTCCTGCAGCTCTGCGTCTTGATTCTCTCGGAGGACCTGATTCTGGCGCCGCCTCAGCAGGCTGTAGAGATTAGGATCTGAGGTCTCTCCAACCTACATACTGCGGGCGGGGACCACGACCAGCGAGGAAGCTGGCAGCCAGGAACTCAGTTGAAATGGAGGCCGCCCGGCTGGACTTGAGAACGCGTTGACACATGGAGACGAAGGCCGGATATGCAGCATGCAGGGGGTGGCGAGCTTCCGAAGTCCAAACTTGGACATGCAGCACTTATCGCACTTTTGATCGTACCTATCCTGTCCCTTGATTGAAGCTCCCTTGAAAGCCCTGGATTGCTACTGCCAGCCGTAAACGATATGCGACAAGTTCACATCTGAGCATGCCCGTTGTATGTTGCCCTCCCTGGAATAACGAAGTGTTCGCACATGACGGCCCGGAGGGACGACGCCTTCCTCCACCCTCTTCCATGTATTGGCAAAACGCCGGTCTCTTTCTGGGAGCCCAACTCCTCCTCCTGGCGCGACATCTCCATCGCCTCAGAGACTCATGATCCATATCGCATACTCAAAATTACGTGTCCAAAATCTGACGAAGCATGAAGTCGTAATTGCTGTAACTGTGGCACTGAAGCACTGACATATCCAGTGTACCTATCCTGACAGGCAATTGAGCGTTGCATTTCATGTACTTTGTACGATAATTCTGGTTGGTTGGAACTTGATCGAATGCACTGAACAATCATTCAAAATCATTCTGTTGGAAGAAATGTGTAAACCAGCTAGAGTTGCGAATCGGTGATCAAGGCAAGCATCTTAAGCCTTGAGCCAAACAAACAGTGTCGCAAAGGAAAACTGTGAGTGTCAGAACACACGGTCGCTAACAACATTAAGAAAACACGCAGTAGGTTACCCGTGCCAACAGTGGTAGGTTGACAACACACTCGACACATGATTGCGTTAGTACTTCGCACTGCCAAAATATCAAGGATGAGAACTCGCAAACAGTTCAGACAATGCGCACAGCCAAAGGACAAGCAGAATTGGTTCCAGTTGCAGGCGCTATTTGGCAACAGCACAAACGGCGATGCCACACATGGCATGTTGGGAACAAGTAATAAGATAGACAATACCGTACGAATCGAGTTCACGGGCGATACTCAAAGCACTAGCCGTCACTAGATACTAGCAACCGAAGAGTTTCATATCAATGTGCCGGATCATAATCGCATTGTAATGCAGCTCTGATATATAGAACAATGCATAATAGAAGTAGAAAGTAATAGTCTTCGTCGACGACGTCATCGCCGTGCTTGTGATGGTGTCTGCCTCATCATCAGTGAAGTCGAATCTTACAGTGTCCCGAAAAATCCGACGAACGCTCTTCCAGCTCTGTACCACCTAGAGGATCTCATTGGCCCGCTGAGTCACCACCTTTCGTTCTGTATCCGTTAAACCCGACTTGAACATGCTACATACGCTAGTTCGTAAGCACCTCCATCTTATAACGCCTACTGCAACGTTGCCTTTGCAAAAACCTTAGCAAGCGAAAGATGATGAACTGTACGAGCTGCTAAGATCCGGCACGGGACGGGCTAAGATCCCGACTCTCCGAAGCATATCTTCTTCATCGGAATAGCGAGCTTCCTGCGACGCCGATGGGGCAACGTATCGTTATGTATCAATGGTTGAAGACATACAGGTCCAACCTCGAGGTATCCACTAATTGCAATCTAAACACTGCGCACCCAAAGCAGTCTCAATCATAAATTCTAACCAAGTGCAAGTAAGCCTCAGCCCGTATGCATGATCCTAAACTTTCGGACGCCTCTGTCAGGGCAGCATAGCTCGCTTCGATGGCAGCTGCCTGCGATGGCTCTTTGATGATGGAAGACTAGTGACTAGAGTTTATCTTTGTAGGTTGTGGTTTCAGGACAGGGGGCTTGGGGTCAACTACAAGACGAGAATGCGCTTGCAATTCCGATGAGATCTTGGGATTCACCGGGTTACAGTGCTGCGTCTTGATGATCTGGAGATTAAGAGGTGTCGAATGTGGTGGAGTTTCCAGTCCCCACAGTGACAGTGTTTCGGCTTCTCCCAGAATACTGAAGCCTGCACTCCAATCCTGTAGCCAAAGTCATGAAAGGAGCTTCGGCTTCGGCATACCCGAAAGACTAAAATCCCATGAAGCTAGCGAGTTTGGAGGGAGCTCCATCTTTTCTTCCTGGCCGGGACTACATGAGCCAACTATTCCTCTAAATGAAGGTTCAGAGCTTCAAGTAAACCCTGAACCCCAAACTAAAGCCCAAAGGCCTGAACTGCCTCCTCAGTTGCTCTGGGTCGAAAGCCATAAGAACCCCTTCGCTTGCTTAGGGCTCAAGGGTTAGGGGGTTTTATGGGGTAGGGTGCTTGCCAAAACCTTCGCTGCATGGCTTACTGCCAAAACCATAGACTGAACCGCTTCACCCTCAGATCGTGGATCCTCCCGCCGCCCCCCAAAAGCGAACTAACCGTAACCCCACCGTCCCTCCCCAAAGCCCAAACAAGAGCCGCCCCGCCATCTCCCGGTCTTCTTCGATTGAAGCCTCGGCCATTGCGGCCAAGCCTGGTCCCCCAATTGCCAAAACACAGGCGTTTTCGGGTTTAGGGCTTGGGGTGTAGGCTTCCTCAGATCATGAAGTACAGGGCCTGTGATTGGTTAGTAGCATTAAAGGATTTCAGGATATTGGGGTTTAGATTTGTAGTATCCCTTCAGAGCCCTATGCACTAAACACACCCGTTTCAAACATCCGCAACGCCCGTGCCACCCCTAAAGCCTAAACCCTAAACCCATATGTTGAAATTAGACTTCTTAAGGCCGAGGCCACAAGCACAGGCGTTGGGCCTTCCGAGTTTGGGGTGGGGCGTTGCTTAGGCTGTCAGGGTGGATTCCTAGAACCGCAAACAAACACCTAATCGAAACGAGAAAGCTCTACCCAAGCATGATCACAGCAGCCACCGCAGGCTTTGAACTTTGAGGATGTAGGGTTTAGGGTTTAGGGCTTCTCGGGTTGATTCGGGACGAAGCTTGACCTGATGCAGTTGCTGGCCCACGACTACACCCAAATTTCCGTGAACCGCGAGCTTCCTGCGACGAGGCTTCTTGGACTCACCCAAACACGAATGATGCAAAGCCTGCCTGGCACCCTTACCGAAAACACGGCAAACCCCAAAACCAAACCCCGAGCTAACCCAAATTCGACACCGACACCCAACCTTCAGTCACAAGTTTAAACTCGAAAGCTGACTGAGCAACTCTTTCGCTCATATGCCGAGGTTTAGGGTTTAGGGCCCTGAACTTTCACTATTGCTCCAGCTGTGTGCCTCGCTCACGAGAGGAGCCTGAATGCATGTCACACATCAGAACAGAACGTGTAGGACGAGTCTGCAGCAATTGGTACGAACGATTAGTTACTAACCATGCCATCCATACAAAACATCAAAATCCTAGTGCTCTTCTGACCGGGAAGAGGCGTAACAGGAGGAAACAGCGACCAGCGGCTCCCCGAAAAGTGCTCTTAGGACTGCCTGGCCGTAACAAGATGTCCTCTTCTCAAAACACACTGCCATTGATATGCAAATCGTCGAACCCACAGCTGAAGCCTAACAAGAAGACTGCGCAACGACGGACCGGTAGATGCGAAACCTGCACGGTGCGTCCTGGTGAAGCTCCAGAATACAGGGGCCGCAATAGTTGGAACAAGGTTTTGGGGTATGTTACAACCATGTAATTCTACTCGCAGCAAGTATTCAGACCTCGTACGGCGGCCGCTATGCTTTTTGCTTCTCGGAAAGAAGCAGGAAATGAGTACCCTCGCGGTCTTAACCCTCTTTTCACACCAAGCGAACAAACAACGTGACGGTGACTAGCAGACTATACAATGCACTACAGGACGGAA
>BGNK01006340.1:9275-20569 GCA_003297005.1 Symbiodinium sp. clade A Y106
CCGCAAGAGATGTGTCGCAAAACATGACTCCCAAGCTTGAGAAATAGGTCTGTCAGAAAACATGACTCCTCGTGCCCTTGAAAAAAATTCTTCATGTGAGCTTGCTTTTTCGCAAGGACCCTTGTCGGGACTCGTGCACGGATTCGTGCCAACATGTGAGCTATTGTTTCGCAGGGACCTGTAGACACCCGTACCCTTCAAAAATTATGTTCATGTGAGCGATTTTTTCGCAGGGACCTGTAGGCACTCGTGCCTTTCAAAAGAGGAATTGTTCATGTAAGCGAAATGAGCTTTGTCTTTTGCTGAAGCCTCCAAGGAAGAGACCGGGTCAAAGGTGGCCATGGAGCACTCCGCAAGGAGCGCAACCGCGGTCGGCACAGTAGGCTGCGGCACAGGCTGCACCCTGTCCCGGCGAGTGCGAAACTTCTCGATCTCAGCAGGAGCGTTGAAGGAGAGGTGCTGCATGCGCCGGAACCATTTCGTAAGCGCCATAGCTCCATCAATCGAGATCTGCGTGGCCAACGGAGAGACCAGGGAAGGCTTGAATGACTGGAGCAGCTCATTAGTGTCGATCGTGGCAATGAGACGCACCATCTCCTCTCCAGCATGTGGCGCGTCGTCAATCCGCATACTGGCGCGTCGCAGCAGAAAGGAAACCACTTCTTCGAACACGTCCAGAGGCGCAATAAATTGCAGCATACGCGTCTTGTCTTTGTTCAGGAGATCTGCATTCAGGCCACCACATCGCTTGTCGTCACGGATAGCATCAACTTCTTTGTTGAACTCCGCGGTGAAGTCCGTCCTGCTGGTTGTGTGGCAAGCAGCACACGTGTTGATTGTCAGTTAATGACTATCTCTGTGCAAAAGTACAAAACTTTACAACTAACTTGACAAGGTGTCCTCGCCGACGGTGCCCATGCCAGGGTGTGCACGCCCCGGACTCCAGAAAAACTCCCTGCGTAGGAACCAACTTCGTCGGAGCGTCGCTGTCCAAAGGGAAAGAGCTTGTCGGCAACAAGCATGATCGTGGTCATGGCCTGCATGTGCGCGGCAGCAACAGGTGCAAGAGTTAAGATGTCATCACGAGCTGGGTGTGTGTTTGATGTCTACGGATATAATGACTTGCGTGAGAAACCCAACGCCTTAGATCCGTTCATTTCTGAGTGCCAGGAGAGTGGACGTGTTTGATAAGTGTACGACTGGCGTCATGTGTCCTGCCAAACAATGCCTCAAGTGTGTCGGTGCAGATCAGCTCCAAAAGTCCTCACCTCCCACAAAGCATGCCGCGACAGCTCGGCTGCTGGAACCCTATAGCACTATAGGTTTAAGTCGCCCCAGCTGGTGTAAAATCCCCTAGCCCTGCGGCACACGGCATGGGAGTGAAGCCAAGCCAGGCGGGGAGATGCCAGCCCAACAACAAGGAAACTTCTGGCATTCCGCAAGGACAGACGCATGTGCGGAGTATTCGCGTCTTACACCCAAAATGCCACGCGGCCTGCACACGGTGGATTGAGAAGCCTCATCACTGGCCAGAAGAAAGACCATCGTGCGCGAAAAGACCATGGAAGCCGTCGTGCTACAGGGTGGGAGGGGGGGAAACAACCTAAGAGAACACTAACTGTCCTAAACCCTAAACCAAACCCTGAAACGAAAACACCCCCACACGCCAAACGCAACCCTAGAAACCGGGGAAGGAAAAAGAGGGGGGAGNGGAGGGGGGAGGGGTGGAGTAGCCGCAGATAGCTGGTGTTGCAACCGAGCCCAAACCCTGGGGCCGAGCCCAAACCCCGTGGCACGGGACGACTAAAACCTAACGCTAGTTTAAAGGATACCGCAGCAGACTAGCGGGGCAGACCTACGCCCAGACTACGCCCTACGGAAGCTTTCCCGATATATGGCCTTCACCACGTCGTCGTACGCAAGATCATTGAAGTAATCCGGGTCTTCGGTAAGCATCTGGCGGAGTTCATCTGCAGACTTGTCCGACAGGATCTTGTGTGTCACGGCTTTGAAGTGAGCGACAAGGAAACGCGACAAACCGGCAACTGAATCTGGCAGAGTCGACTGTTTGACTAGCTCCGGCAGGTGCAGGAGGATGCTCCCAACCAAATGAGGATTCTTGACGTAGAATTTGGTTCCCGATGCGGGGTTGTTCTTGTAGAGATCGTGGTCCATGATCTGGTTGAGGTCCTCGAAGCCTCCTCCAGGCTTGTTGTCAGCAGCATCGCTGAGCCAGGTCCTACCTTCATGCAAGCCCAGGTATCCGCGACTGTCCTGCTTCTCCAAGGTGGCCCCCATGCCCAAAAAGGTGCCTTGAGGACATGTCTAGATAACAGAAGTACCGAGTGCGACTACACATGAACAAACCCATGACGGCAGACTTAGACGTGGGAAAAACGTGGAAAGTGTTAATTGCATAACAAGTAGCCTTTGTTGTGGACGGAATCAACATGTTCGGGTTTGGAAGGAGCATCTTTCTCATCCTGCTCTCCAGCCCGCACTGCGAGACGATGTTGCTCTTTGTTTGTGTTCCACTCCTTGAGCCTCAGCTTCGTCCGAATGTCGTCGAAGTAGTCAAGTATTTGGAAAACAAGCCAGAGGGCAACGCTCTTGCCTTCACCTGGTGCTCCGTGTTGCAACATGAGCAAGTTGGGGAACTTTCCAAGGATGCCACCGTATCGAGTCTGCAAGGCATTCAATGTCAGTGAAATCAAAATGAGCATATGCGTGAAGACACAAGCGGAGCTGAGAGAGGTGGCGCGTCCTACTGCAGCACAAAGCTCCCATGCATGTGGTGCAGAGCGCGAGATTGTCTCGTCGGGATAAGGACATGTCGGCCTCCATCAGTCGATAAGCACACTGCGCATCTGCATGAGACATGATGGGCGCATCCGTCGTCGTCTTGGTGTGATGCTTGTTCGTGGGCCCGGCGATAGCAGGCAGAATGCACAGGAAGCACCACAAGCAGAACATGGCTGCAAAGTGTCTGGAGACTTCGGAACAAATGAAGGTTTAGGCAGCCTATACTCAGAGAAGGTGTTAGAGACTTCAGAAGAACTGAAAACATCCGACGCTATACTCGCGAGTCATGCTAGAAGCATCTGCATGTGCCTGGCTTCAAACAAAAGCGAAGCAACGCTGGCTCCAGGCCCCAGCTCGGAACAGACGCAACTGCGGAGAGCAGTGGTGGTGTATGCTATCTTTGACTGATCTGCGTGTAATATATGTGTGAGTTACAATTGTATGCGTATCTTGTTATATTAGTACTTCAAATAGCAACAGATACAACACGCGAAAGCTGGGTTGCAACTGCAGGCGGAGCTTCTTGAGTTTGCAAGTAAAATGCGAAAAGATAGAAAACAACTGACAACAGAACCGTCTTGAAGAGCATGGCCTCGCGCCCTCACCTCGCGGCCTAGCGCCCTCGCGCTTTGACCTCGCGGCCTCGCGCCCACACGCTGCCTCGCGGCCTCGCGCCCTCACCTCGCGGCCTCGCGCACTTGTGCCATTGTCAAGTCCGTTCTGACGACCGCACGAGTGGTGGCAGCATTCGGCAGGGAGGGCGGTATAGCATTGACGCCATGGCGAACGCAAGCGGCACGAAAGTGCGAGTCGCTGTGAAGCGGCTCTAACGGGCGGCGGCAGGTGGGGCAGTAGCCGTGGTGGTGGAGGCATTCCACCAGGCAGAGCCCAGGTGCACAGCCGTGCGACAACACGGGAAGTCGTGAGCAGCCGAGGTCCCGGAGGTGCCGGAGCTCACTTGCTCTAGGCAAAGCGGGCAGGCATCATCTGGCGCAGCAGCCTGAGCTGCCGGCACAAACGCTATTGGCGTGCGTTCTCCATCCGACGTTCCATGTGAGGGGCTGTCAGGCACCGTCAAGGGGGAGGCTGGGATGTGGTGCGACATGGTAGCTGCAACTGCGTTACTCGCTGTTTTCAGCGGTCCGGCAAAGCAACGGGTCACGGGGCAGACTGTGCTGCAAGAAAAGGTGCCGCGGTCCTCAACTTTGCAAAAGCAAGCGAGGGGCGCGCAATGAGATGTGACTGATGCGGGTGGTCAGCGGGTGCAGCCCAGTTAAAAAGGCTGGACGCAGCAACCGCAAGGACCCCCAGAAAGCACAGGCGAAAAAGGAAAACCTGAAGACTGTGCGAGGAGAAAATGCAGAGCTCAGTGCAGGGTCGGGCCTGGCACGAGCGGCACACGGGGCAGCTGGGCACAACGTGCAGCAGGAAAAATGGTCAGAGGCCGGGACTGGCAGCGGCGAACCGCACGGCCAAGCCTGTTAACACTCGCAACACAAGGGGAAGGTGTGTGCACTACACGGAAAATAGTGCAAGAGCCAAGTGCAGGGCTGGGGCTTTGGCAAAGCGGGCACCCGGCAGCGTGCCGCAAGCCTCCAAAAAGGCAGCGGCCAAGCGCAAGCCAAGCACACGCAGCTCTCGAGCCCACCTAGTGCGAAGGCAAGTCAGGAGGTGGCACGCTTTTTGGAAGCGCGGTTCCACCTATTCCCCCCTCGACGGCTTTTGCTGCTGTTGCTGTGGCTGTGCTTCGCAAGCTGGCGTGGCTCCGGCGCCTGAGAAGCACGGCCCCCGCTGCTACGAAGTCGGTCGCGCGGAGCACCAGGTAGTCCCCTTGCAAGGCGGCAGTGCAAGAGCAGTCTCCGAAGGTCAGGGTGACAGAGACAGGTTCCATGCGCAAACCAACCCAGCTACGGAAGCTACCCGGCACAAGACCCTTTGAGCCTTGAGCCAAAATCACTAGTACTGATGCTACCACCACCAGGACCTCCACCACACGACTGCTACAGATACTACTACCACGACTAACACAGCAGCAAGTGCTGCCACTGTTGATGCTATTGCTACCACTACTGCTACTACTACGACTTCGACTACGACTACGACTACACTCCGGCTACGACTACGACTACTACTACTACTACTACTACTACTCCTCCTCCTACTGCTGTTTCTAGTTCGGCTGCGACTTCGACGACAACGACAACACCTGCTCCTGCTGCTGCTGCTGCTGCTACGACCACTGCTACTAGCGGTACTGGCATTCTTTTTTGTGAGAGGTACTGCTAGTGTTTGGGCTAACGCCACTGCACTGCTACTCCTACCACTACTGTACAAATGGTAGATAATGTTGCGGCTATCACTAGCACAGCACTGGCTGCGTTGCGGGACGTGTGGCGTTGTCACACAATTTCTCAACAGCGGGCCTGTGGGGTGCAGGTGGTGGAGGCGATTTCCTTGGGTATATTGCCACAGGCCTTTGCCCGTGATATTTCTCACTTGTTCATCATGCTGCTCATAGCGATGTTTAGCCCAATTCATCATTGCTGGGCAATCAGACAAGCCCCAGATCAAAACCCTATCGAACCCTCCGCCATCGCGGAGAATCTGTGCCGCACTGGGGCTCCGACAAGCTGTGCAGCACCCAAAGACGCCTGGCTTCGCAGAAACCGAGGATCGTCAGTCAAACCCTCATGAAAAACCTAAATATGATCACGCACAGCCCGCACAGCTGGCCACTGGTGACTTGTGTGTTTGGACCCACTTTGTCACACTTGTGTCTTGCCGAATTGAATCAATGGTCCGTGGCTTTAGGTCAATTTGTCCCTTGTGGAAACCCGTTGTTGAACAAATCTAAGAGACATGCAAAAGCGTTGTCAGTTCTGACTTGGTGCCCCCCAAATGCATGCAGCGGCGCACGACTGAACGGTCAGAGGTGTGGGCGGTGTCCTTCTTGTGGCAACAACTACTAAGCAAAAGGTCTGTTTTCGGAACTTGCTGCTGAATTTAAGTGCAAAAGGGGCACTACAACAAACACAAAAGTATCTACATACTTGAAGGAATCAGGGATGACACAAACATGAATTGGTACGCTCGTGGCAGCTGTCAAGTAGGGGATGCAATAGTAGGTACAAGTTCTTGGCTTTGAACCCTGCGTGCGGTGCTGAAACAGCGCAGCTGGGAGATTCAGTTTTCGGAATAGATCCAGCCCAGTCGTCATTGCCCGATTCCGATGCTCGAAAACCGACTTCGCTATACTTCGCTGGATCTGCATTTGGCGACAGAACATGACTCTAGTAAGGCAAGCCACCCCCAAACTTAAGCTTCCTGCGACTCCAACAGGCTACGAATTTGAGACCCTTGAAGTGGCCTTGAAATGAAACTGCAGGTGCCCGCCCTCCGAGTTGGCGGCATCCTGCTCTCAGACCCTTTCTCATCTTTCTCGGCGCTCGAGCTTTCGAGCTTCGTCTTTTTTGGTAGAGCCTTTGCAGTGCTACCGGATCGTCAAGCATCGCTGAAGTGTCCATGATCTGCCTACTTGCAATCGAGTCTTTTTTGCTCCTCCCATTGTGGAAGAACTCCATCTCGGAAGATCATCAGGGCATCCACGACATGAGATCCGTCCTGTGAAGCTCATACGAAGTCCGCAAGAAACTCGAACCATGCCAACTCAACATCCAAATGCCTGGCAGCCTACAAGATCAGTCCATCTCACCAGCCGGCTCATTACTCACCAAAAGGGTGTGCTGTTCACGCCTCCTGGGTTGTCTCCGTCATTCGCCTGCACGCGACATCGATGCCACCCTTCCACAAGCTTTCCCACTACGTGAAGGCACAAATGAAGCGAGCGACTCTCCGATTGGCCTTGTTAGCAAGTCACTCGGCTGCGGCAACCGGTCGAAAACAGGCCAGAAATCCTGCCAACATCCGCGAGCAAGGTTTTGAGCACGCCTGGACGTGAAGCCTTGACATCTCAGCCGCAAACACACTTGAGCAGTCTGGACAAGATGAAGTCACAGTGCACAACGCTTTAATTGCATCCCCACAACTAACCGCAACTTCCGGATGCCTCCACCGAACTCACGGACGCAATCCTGAGTGGCTGTGTTTATCCGAACCATAAGCCCAGCTAATCCGCAATCCACACCATCGCTACGATCAAATGATTCGCTTGCACACCCAGGTTCGAGACCGGCACATCCCGAACTAAAGCATGCAAGTGTCTGCTTCGTGGATTGCTCGTACGGCACGGTTTTACCAGGGGAAGCCAACTGCTGCCACACAACCCATGTGTGTCGCAGCGGCAATGCTTCTGGCACGCCTGGATCCTGCAGGGATGCATACGTACTTAACACTCTTGTCCTATGCATTTCGCAGAATAACTCCTTCTTGACTATCTGCTGTTGGAACTTCACAACGAAGGAACACATAGAATCGTCCGAAAACGCAGGGCTTGCCAATGAATTTTTCGGGAAACCAACAACATATTTCCATTCCCCACAATACCTTTCCAATGACAAACACGCAGTGGCGCTGGCACAGCACCTGAGAAGCTTCTAGCCTTTTCGCAACTACAGAACAAACATCACATTTTGTTCATTGTGCACCATTGTCGCACACATAAAGCTACCAGCTTGGTCCTCCTGCTGGTTTGTTTACGTCCATTATTTTTTCCGTCCATTATTCAGCACGTACAACCCTAACCATAATCCAGGCCTGTTCCTCGTCGAAATCGGAAGCGTCGTCCGGGGCTGTTACCGATAAGTTGAAGCCTGGTGCCATGCGACAACACACAAAGCCGCAATTTGCTTAAAATGTCGTTGCCAAGGACGGAACTCAAATGAACCATCCAGGGTCTTTGGAGCTGGCCGTGCCAACCGATTGTTCATGTGGCCTTATGTTTCTGGAGTTCCTATGCTATGCTGCATCACATGCGGTCACCTTATGTTTGAAATTTACATTTTTGATTGCATGCCCATCTTCCGCTAAAACCAACAGCTTTTAGGCTCGAGCCACAGCACCGTTCCGGAATGGTACAGCGCATGATGGGCCACAGCGGATGCAAGTCTTGCCGCCGAAAACAGCTTGCAAATGGTTTGGGTGCATGCTGTCAGCGGATGGTTCCAAGCAGCATTGCTTCAGAGATGCAAACCACTCATCGCTCGTTTCAACACCTGTCTATTCCCCCTTATTACTTGCGTCATCCGTCGGGAACTAGCGGATTCTGGCGACGAAAGCTCCGAGCCTCACAATGACGCGCGCTCCGCATTTACGGACAAGGACACTGAGTCCGAGCAAGGAGGCAGCGAGCCCATTTTTTGACTTCTCGCCATTTCTGCCTCTTGCCTGCGCACAACCACTGCAGCAATTGTCTTTGCCCTTGCCGCCTTTATTCTGTTTTTTCTGCGTCATTGTGCACTCTCCCATTGCACTTCTACTGCACACGGGCAACACTATGCTACTTGTAAGGGAAGCCGTGGGATCGCCCCCCTGCTGTTAACCGGGCTTCCCTGTTTGCTTTGCCAACCCAATCGTGCTGCACCATAGTTTGGGGGTTTCTCGCCTGCCTTTGAGCGAGTTTCGGCGGGTTTCGGCGCGTTTCGGCAAGTTTCAGCGAGTTTCGGAGAGTTTCAGCGAGTTTCGGTGAGTTTCGGCGAGTTTCAGTGAGGTTCCGAAAGTTTTGGCGAGTTTCGCAGAGTTTCAGCCAGTTTCAGCGAGTTTCAGCGAGTTTCGGCGAGTTTCGGCGAGTTTCGGCAAGTTTCGGCAAGTTTCAGCAACTTTCGGCGAGTTTCAAGCGAGTTTCGGCAAGTTTCAGGGAGTTTCGCACTGTGACAGGACAACGGCGTCGATACAGGTTGTTTCTGCGTACTCCCTGTACACCGACCCTCTCATCGCCGTTAACTTGGGCAGCGGTAGTGATACTGGACCCACTTGCTGCCATGCAGGTAGGGCCATCAAGTCACCGCCGCGCCGAAACAGGCCGAGCCAGTTGACGAAGCATATGTTTGGCACCTTGAAGTGGTCAATACCCTCCTTGAGGAAGGTGCCGCCGCAAATGATAACTGTGCCTTTCTTGCCGTTACGTGTACCTTGCTAAAGGCTCTAGCTGAACACTTTGATTGCGCCTTCGAAGCTGGTGTTCCTGGGGGTTGTGTGCCCACCGACCCTGATCAACCCAGTGCACCGGCATCCATCAGGCACGTGAGCGGACAGCATTCTTCTTTCCGACCATCAACATGAGCGAGCACCCCTCACCCACGAGCGGACCATGCTCCCGGCATCGCGTAGTGCGCAACGTATCCGCCGGAATTGCAGCGCGGCGGCGGCCAACGCCTCTTCGTCCTTGCTGTCGTGGTCGGAGGGCGCTGACTCGGAGGCGCTTGTCCGACAGCTCGTCCGGGTCCGAGCTCTCCATGCGCCACCGGCCCTCCCAAGCTGCCGCCTCCACTGCCTCGACGCGCAGGTGGTGGGGCATGCTGTCGACTGCAGTGCAGCACGCTGTTGGCGGCACGGCCCTGGGAGCACCGTGGCTGCTCTGCAAAGGCGCCACTGTGTGCGAGCTTGCCTTGGACCACGTGTTGGCGCTCGCTGAGACAGACCCGAGCCGCCTCCCGCTGCGCTAAGCGCGGGACTTGCCCATCACGATGGGCCACACGACTCTGTCACACGACTCCGCACAGCCGACTGCTTTTCCGAACAAAACACCAAAGGTAAGGTCACACGGAAGAGGCCACGCAACAGTGGACCTCAGCATCTCTGATGGCTCCACCTTTGTGCGACAGTAGGGTGTTTTTTAAGCCATTTCCACTTCACCTAGACTTCCTGTTGCGGCCTCATGTTAGGCTACAGGCACATGGGTTGCAAGGCGGCCGAAGCAGCATCAGTCTCCCTCACGAAGGGCGGCAAAAATACTCTACCGCTTGGGCTGCGGCGCACTGCCACCCACAGATGAGGTCGCGCTGGGGGGGCGCCTCAGCCTGCAGCAACTTTTCCCAAATAGGGAGGTCGAACCCGATGGCTACTAAGGATTTGGCGCACCGGGTGGCGCTCCTCGACCGGGAGCTCACGGCGATGTTCCATGATGCATAGCGGGGCTTGCTCGCGGCATCAGTGAACAGGCTGGTTTTCTTGTCTGTCCAAAGGACCACGCTGCGTGGCTGAGACAACGAGCAAAAGGCTTCAAGTAGCGGGCGATGAAAAGCCAGGGAGCCAATGATGTTGCGGGCACCACACCCTGCAAGCCTGGACACGGGCCCATCCAACGCTGACGGTGTTGTCTATCGATGCTGCGGCCGCCTACGACGTCGTCAGTCGGGAGGCCATGCTGGCCACCGTAAATTGCTGCGCAATGGTCCTGGCGACGATCGTCGTAACGCATCACCAACCACAAACCCCTGCGTCTCTCCGCCAGGCGTGCTGATGCGACAAAACGCTCCACGTACAGTTGCAACTGCACTTGGTACGACTATATGCAGCAGGTTTCAACTTGACTGTTGAAAGCGAATGTGTGTTCAAGACAAGCAGCAACTGGGTGCTTCACTTATCCCGCTGCATTTAGGGAAGAACTGCTGGCATTGGACGGTATTTCTCGATCCGTGTCCAGATTTTGCAACTCCAAGAACGAGCTCAAGAGTGGTTTTCCGGCACCGAAATGCGGGCCCAAAAANAAGGCTCCAGAAACGGGCCCGGATTCCGGGCCCATTTTTGGTCCCGCTTTTCACCCTTTCTGAACGCAGGTTTTCGCAAAAAATGGTTGCTAGCAGGTGTTGCTGTGACGATCACAATCCTTCACAGTTTCTCTCTTGTTTTCGCAGCCAACATGACAGCCTGAGCTGCTGCAGGATTAGAGACAACGACAGCAACAAGGCTGTGCAGCTATGCAATTGATCAACCGAAGCAAGATAATCGGCACTTTGCAACTGCACTTGGTACGACTATATGCAGCAGGTTTCAACTTGACTGTTGAAAGCGAATGTGTGTTCAAGACAAGCAGCAACTGGGTGCTTCACTTNCGAAGCAAGATAATCGGCACTTTGCAACTGCACTTGGTACGACTATATGCAGCAGGTTTCAACTTGACTGTTGAAAGCGAATGTGTGTTCAAGACAAGCAGCAACTGGGTGCTTCACTTATCCAGCTGCATTTAGGGAAGAACTGCTGGCATTGGACGGTATTTCTCGATCCGTGTCCAGATTTTGCAACTCCAAGAACGAGCTCAAGAGTGGTTTTCCGGCACCGAAATGCGGGCCCAAAAANGCCCGGATTCCGGGCCCATTTTTGGTCCCGCTTTTCACCCTTTCTGAACGCAGGTTTTCGCAAAAAATGGTTGCTAGCAGGTGTTGCTGTGACGATCACAATCTTTCACAGTTTCTCTCGTGTTTTCGCAGCCAACATGACAGCCTGAGCTGCTGCAGGATTAGAGACAACGACAGCAACAAGGCTGTGCAGCTATGCAATTGATCAAACGAAGCAAGATAATCGGCACTGGGGAGGCC
>BGNK01006341.1:4316-26287 GCA_003297005.1 Symbiodinium sp. clade A Y106
CAGCGCAATGCGGCAGGCCGTGGATTTTCTGACGTGCCACCTGGGCTCGGCTTGCCGGCCCAGGCTCTGAGTCTCCTGTGTCCGCTTTGAGTCGAAGCGGAACCGTACCGTTCCAGAATGATTTGCCATGCTCTGGCGATTTTGGTGGAGATTTCCGGAAAAGAGCTGCAGATCGGGTCTGAAGTTTGCACTCCCCGCAGCGCTCCCAGGAACATCGAGTTCTCAGCCTCTGAAGGTGTGCTTGGTGGCTTTGCTTTCGGCTCAAGCTGCGGTAGGGTGGTCTAAAAGCCGGACAAAACCTACTAAGCTGTGCAGTTTCACGGCTCTCCGTAGCTCTCGCATTCAAAATGACGGTGATGTCTGGGCAGTCCCAGGGCTGGCTTTGCTTCCTGAACCTCTGCGGCTTCGCCGTGAATTTCATCATAGGGACCCTTAGGGGGGTAGGGGGGAGGGGGGTAGGGGACTATACTTCCTTAAATAGGCCTTAGTAGGTCCTTATTAGGTCCTTATTATGGGCATTAAGGCCCCCTACAGCCCCTCCCCCTACCCCCCTAAGGGTGCCTATGATTTCATCTTGACAGGGTATGCACAAAGTCAGCTCCAGACCTTCGCCAGCGTCTCGGAGAAATACCCTGCACCGGCCATTCCTGCCGGTTGGGCCTTCTCGATATATGGGCCGTCATCTACCTTTGGGAGTGCATCATGACTTTGGCCTTCATTTCCGGCACCTCCAGCCGACTTTTGCTGGCCCTGGGCCCTTGGTGGTTCTTTGCCAGCATGCTTCAGGGTGCTTGGGCCCTGAGCTTCTCATCGGAGTTGGTGGCCGTCTCCAGCTTCTGCATGCTGGGCTTACTGCTGTCGCTTGCCACGGCCGCTGCTAAAGTGCGCCTGGCGCTCTTGACAGAGCCCGATTCAGCCTTCTGGCTGGTGAGCTGCCCGTTGTCAATCCACTTCGGCTGGATCGTGGCTGCCGCCTCCTTGACGCCAAGCATCCTGCTACGCTCCGGACAGCCAGACCCTGCGCACCTGCACGGCGGCCGCCGGCTGCATCCTTGTGGTCCTCGCGAACATCCTGGTGACCTGGGCTTGTGATCCACCTCCATGACCTGGGCTCTCTGCGGCACAGTGAGCTCCCTTCAGCAACAGAGCAGAGGCTACAGCCGTGACTTGCCGGAAGCAGCAGTGGATTTCCTGCTTTATGGAGCCACAGTCGCGGCCATCGCTGTCTCCGGCAGCTCCGTCGCGTCTCTGCACAGCCTTCATGCACACCCGGCGCCTCTGAGTCAGTGGCTCAGGCCCCAGGCCCAGGTGCTTCACCCTTCCTGAGCAACGCCGAGTTTTGGAGTTTAAAGGGAGGTTCTTAGGGACGATCGAAAGATGCGGCACAGCTTGCTCCGCAGCCTGAGCGAATGGTAGCAAGTAGCGATGCATCGTTGCCGCATGCAGGCTCTCTGTCTCCTTTCAGCATGAAACGCCTGCGCAGCCTTGTCCTGCATCCTTCTTGTCTTCAAGCCTTCTTACAGTGGGCCGATCCACTGCTTGAAGGGCCGGTCCGAGCCCATGCAGTCTTTCGCAGCCGCTGGCGCCAGAAGGCTTGGGAGTGGCTGGGCTGTTCCTTTGAAGCCGAAAGTTTCACAGAAAAACAAGGGCCGCACGTTCGGAAACAGGGATTCAAGAGCAACCCAGGTGCGGACAGCTTTGACGTGCCAGAGGTGGGTGGCAAGGCAGCCCTGCTGCACACCCTTTTCACATCGCCCCCGTTCCTGAAGGGGTCGTTCTGCCGGCATACATTTTTCGGATGTATGTATCCAGAATGTGGCTGAGGGCTGGCAAGATCAAGTTGTGGAGTGCGACTCCGGGGTTCTTCGTTCGGTGTGGTGTGTCCACACCTCACCATCAGTATGCTTGGTGGATTGGTCGCTAAGCCCTAAACCCGAGGACTAGACTTCAAACCCGCAGCACTCAAAACCCGCCTTGTCATCCCGTTGCCAAGTGCTTTGAGTCAAAGCGACTGCGAACGGCAACGAAAAGGTGCGCTTGGCACCTTCGACACCATGAAGATGCTGCAGAAGAGCAGTCGATAGTTTCCCGACCGACGGACCGAAGGCTGCAGTAGTCACTGCGAGCAAAAGTTTTGCGTGACTAGCCGTTGCAGGACACGGCACATTCAAGGTGCGCAGATGCAGCAACTCCGTAGCTTATGGCTCAAGCACTTAATCTCTTGAGGCGGTCTGAAGGGATGAACATGCAGGACCGGTGAAGTTCATATCTTCGGGTTTGGAGTTAGGGTAGCCCGGCACAATTCCCGCCGGCAGATGTGAAGCTCTAACAGGAAAGGCCTTATAATGCATTTTATCGTACCCTTATATGATACCTTTACAAACCCTAAACCCAAACTCTTACAGTCACGATACGTAACCTTCATAGCAATTCTGCATCGCTCCTTGGAACTTGAAGGCAGGGAAGCGGATTGTGAGCGGACTGCAGCTCAAATGCGGGGTTTAGGGTTTGTCTGCATGTTTTTTCGCTGCGAGGTGAGAAACCCTGCCGCTGCAGAGGAAGCACGGCCGCGAGGCCCACCAGCTTGCCGAAGAGTGATACACCCAGCGCGAGCACACTCCTGGACTCGACCCCTAAAACCTAAATCTCTCAATTAACCAAGCGCTGTTTCGGGAACAGGAATCACATTACGGTGCTGCGCTCCAGCATCCCAGCCGCTGTCTTTCTGCACGGCTCTCAAGTGTCAGACAGAGGCTGAAAGTAACATACCGCCCGTCACCCNCGCTGTTTCGGGAACAGGAATCACATTACGGTGCTGCGCTCCAGCATCCCAGCCGCTGTCTTTCTGCACGGCTCTCAAGTGTCAGACAGAGGCTGAAAGTAACATACCGCCCGTCACCCGTTGCAATCCACAGTCTGCACACTGTACAAACTTTGCAACCGAATTCAGTACCGTCTGGGTTTTTCTTCTTTCGAGCCACGATCCTCACTTTGAAGCTCGCTTTTTGAATTTTGGAGTCGCAAAAAAACTGAGCGCGGATCAAAACAGTGCCAGATGCAGTCATGCTGTATGTGATTCTTACACATTACAGCAACTGTGGAGGCCTCTTGTGCACGACCACATTTCCTGAGAGCTTTTTTCGGGCTCGTTAATGAACGCCAAACCGTCAAAATTGAGGACTACTCCATCGAAACGGCTGCTTATTGCGGAAATGTGAGCACAATGAGCGGTTCANGACCACATTTCCTGAGAGCTTTTTTCGGGCTCGTTAATGAACGCCAAACCGTCAAAATTGAGGACTACTCCATCGAAACGGCTGCTTATTGCGGAAATGTGAGCACAATGAGCGGTTCATTTAGGCTCCAGTCCGGACATTGTTTCAGGCACTATTTGGTGCTCTACGGCCAAGGAAGGCAAAGGGCAGGGTCAGCGGGTGGAGCGCGACACTGCAGGGATGTCCGTCAAAATCCGTCGCTTGCCTCGCCTGTGAAAAGTGTNTTCAGGCACTATTTGGTGCTCTACGGCCAAGGAAGGCAAAGGGCAGGGTCAGCGGGTGGAGCGCGACACTGCAGGGATGTCCGTCAAAATCCGTCGCTTGCCTCGCCTGTGAAAAGTGTGCCAACACAGAGGGCCCCAAAAAAAAGAAGCCGAAATCCGAACCCGCTTTTTGGCTCCACTTTTCACAATTTAGCCTCCTCTCCAGTTTTCAATGTTCAAATTCGAAGCAAAACGGCGGAGAAAAAAATCTTATGATTTCCTGTGCAGAATTGCTAGCAGCAGTTGCTGCTGAGCAAGTTGGCAACAAAGACAGGCAACAAAAATTGTGTAGTGTGGCTGTGCATTTGCTTAACGGTACTAATTTTTCNCTTATGATTTCCTGTGCAGAATTGCTAGCAGCAGTTGCTGCTGAGCAAGTTGGCAACAAAGACAGGCAACAAAAATTGTGTAGTGTGGCTGTGCATTTGCTTAACGGTACTAATTTTTCTCGTGCGAACACAAGTCTCAATACGAAACCAGGATTGGCAAAGATTGATGCTGCTTGTAAGACAGCAGTACCGTTGCAAAAGCAGCGGTTACACGGTCAGTAAACGCAGAGGTCGCGAGAAGCGGAAAACCCTGGTCGCAGGAGGAGTGGTCTGGTAGATGCCAAACCTGTGCTTTGGGACCCAAATGTTGGAGTCGCAATCAGATTTTCAAGCCATTCTAGGGGAACACGGGGAACTGTCGCTGTTGAAGGGAACAATGCTTAAACTGGTGCATCACAGTGTTGCTGCGGCAAGTACGGTTTGCCAAGTTAGACTCTCTGTCAGGCTCTATGGTTGGTGCTTTCTGGGTTGGTGGATGTGCTGGTTTGGAGTTTAGGCTTCGTCTGCACATGGGTGATTGCAATCAATATGGCCCAATATGGCGTTTACAAGATATTTTGGGGTCTACTCCGACTTCAGGCCTGTAGAAACTCTGGCTGTTCTGAGTTCGCAAGACCTTCAGTGTCGACTTTCGGAGCCTTTGGCCTTCAGGTGCAAGTTTGACGGTCGATTGTTGGCATCCGCTGCTTCTACCATGGAAGCGAGGGATGCTGAGCATTTCGCAACTTCGTTTCTGGATTAGAGTTGCGGTGCGCATCAGTCTGCTGCAGCTCAAGCCCATGCAAAGTCGTCTTCATGACGGAGTTTGCCGCCGCAGTCGCTTTAAAACTTAAGGTTTGGGCAGTGTAGGCTTGTACATTCCTGGCCGCAAGCATGAGTTGGGCCGCCCCCACAGCCTCTACAGGAGCTTCCGGGTTCGAAGCCGTTGGCACCTCTTGGCTGCTGGGTTGAGCATTTCGGGTTTGGGGGTTCAGGGTTTGGGGGTTCAGGGTTTGGGATTCAGGGTTGGGGATTCATTGATGATGGATTTTCCTTGTGTTGTACACGAATAGTGGACAAGCGACTGGAAGCTACTAACGATGCATCACGTGCTTGCCAAGTAGAAAGGTTTTTTCCTGAGCTGTCGATGATTGTCGCTAATGTCGCCAGAACCGGAAGGAGCACTCTTCCTCGCAGTGCTCTATGTGTGGCAGGTAAGGGTGCTGTGCGCAGCGTCGTTATCCAAAGCCTGGAGTCTGCATGTTTTCCTGCTCCTTATTCTGTCTTGTGCCACTCGCTAGCAGAGTCTTTTTCTGAGCATGGCTATATTTCTGGTCAAGAAAGTAGAACCTGTTTTTGCAGAACTATTGATCACAGATTCCAATTCCTTGCCGAGGCATTGGGCATTTGCGGCGCAGAAATGCTTCAGCCGAGCAAGGGTTTGAGTCGGCTGCTCAGCAGGCTGTTTCCCTCAGTCGAGCGCCTTCTCGGTATGGTAGAGTGGTAAGGCGTTGGAGTCGCTGTCATAGTGCGATGTTGAGCAGATGTTGAACATGATCGAAGATGCACCGGCAGGAAGGCTTGCGTAGTTGAAGTCGCGTGAACGGATGACATTACTCAAAGGATGGAGTGATAATCCCGGCCAGATTGGGGTAGCTTGTTCAGAGAACTGAACACTCCCTCGTGCATACCACTCATGACTATGTAGGAAGTCCGATGTAGCCAGCAGAAAGAGAAGGCGGCAGCAGCAAGTTGCGAAAGAGATGGTCGGCAATCCTAGACTCTAAGATCGTGAAACGTTTCATTTGCATGAGGTCTGCGTGCGGAGGTGGCAGCCGTGCTTGGTGCGCATTGCTTCAACGTAAGCGCACCTTTCATGGTGATGGCGGCTGCTTGGGCTAGTAGGGAAGAAGTTGACTGTTACAGGTAGCATCAATCCCACGTGCTAAGTCCCAGAAGGGGATTTGTTGGACAAGTCCAGGATTTGGGTTTGATCGGCATGCCAAGGCATGTGCGCGTCATCCGGGAAGCTTTCCAGGCGCGCTGTTGCGTATTTCGTGAAGCATTACCGGACACTGTCTAGAGTTCAGGACCGACAGTTGCTGTTGCTGCTCGACTGGTGCTAAATTGTGCACAGGTGGTGTCCTATGGATGTATGTCGGCTCTGCTTGCATCCTTTTCGGGTGTGCCGGCGAGCTGACTGCGCATGTCTTGGACGGCTGGTACTGCGGGGAAATCTCCAGGTTCTCGACCTTGAACGCCATGTTCAATGTAGGACTGACGGCTTCCTTCGCGAGCCTGGCTGCGGGAATGCGCCGCCAGCAGCGGATGAAAGCGTGGATTGTTGTTGGAGCCATGCTGGCGAGTTACTGGCTTGGCTCCAAGGCATTGCAATATTTTATGCAGCTTCTGGCCACACTCTTGCTTACGGCTGCCCATCTAGAATGGAGCCAAGGCTACTTAGGTCTCTTGTTCTTTGCATCGGCCATCTCCATAATTGACTGTACCTACATCTTGGTTGAATCGAACTGTCAGTGGTTACATGTACTGCCAAGTTTATGGTCGTGGGGATGCTATGTTGTGCCAATCTTGGCTCCTCTAGAAGGGTATCCTTTCCCCAAGAGGTCTGTGGTATTGTGGCTGTCAGCACTTATGGCTTTTCAGGTGTGGCTGCACCGGATTTTGAGGCAAACGCCAAGCGCCTTTGGTGATTGGGCAAGGACGCTTCCAGTTTGAGGCGAGAAGCGTCGGATATCGACGCTGCTTTCATGCCCGGGACCTAGGGGGTGTGAGCAGTGCTTGGCGCTCTCCTCCTTGGAAAGAGACGAGTATGTCGCACCGAAAAGGCTGCAGCGTGAAGTTTCCTTGAAGATTCGCTTTATCGCTTCCATCCGCAAGCTGCTGCAGTGTGGGGAATGTGAGGATCTTGACTTTTGGCGGGAAGGCTGGGCCCAAGCAGTTTGATCACATTAGGAACGCCAGCTCGCGAATTTCGACCTCGAAGCTCATGGCATCCAGTAGAGGATTGTCAACACCTAGGATCCCGGCGTTACTCTTCGTGGCTTGGGTCCACTCGAAGCTCCCAATGGGACCAACCTCGTGCATGCCTGCTTCGTATCAGCCCTTGGTCATTGTTGGTGCAGGGCCCGTGGGTTTGTGCACGGCTCTGTCCTTCAAGAAGCTCTCACCGCACTCGCGAGTCATCGTCGTGGAGCGTCTGAGTGAGAAGACTATGGTCGGAGCTACCCACAGGTGGTTTGCGTATGGCTTGGCGGCCCCAACTGTGGACTTCCTTCGATCTTTGGGCTTGGACGTCTGGGACAGCTGGAGAATCAACGGTTCGGAAGTTCACTTGCGCTGGCCCGTGTCCATCAGTAAGAGGAACGGCGGAGTGAGCTATCCGATTCGCCGGGGATCCCTTCTTAACATGCTGCTTGTGCTATCACGCAACCGCCTCATCACGGTCCTCTTCGAACGAGAAGTCGAGCGTGTGGTGCCCTCCAGAAACTGGATCTTCTTGCGGGGCAGCCCGAAGCCAATCAAGTACAGATGGCTAGTTGGGGCAGACGGTGTTCGCAGTGCCGTGCGAGATGCGGTGGCTGCGCAATGGGGCAGCTCGGAAACCTACGAGGTATGCAAATCCACCGAGAGATGATAGCCTCCAACATTCCAGGCTCTGCGCTGCAGCTTCCGCGCGACCGCCTCCACATCTTCCCGCACAGATGGACACAGGCAACAGCCGCGATGTATGTGCCAGGTGAAGACCGCTGGAGCTTAGTGACAAGCTTTCGAGGAGAGGAAGCAGGTGCCTTAAATGCTGCCCAGGGTGCTGTGCAAGACTTAGTCGGTGATGCCGCAGCAGCAGATGTTTCCCCAACGCGAAGCTTCGGCAACTGGTCACNAAGCTTTCGAGGAGAGGAAGCAGGTGCCTTAAATGCTGCCCAGGGTGCTGTGCAAGACTTAGTCGGTGATGCCGCAGCAGCAGATGTTTCCCCAACGCGAAGCTTCGGCAACTGGTCACAGATGCTGCTCATGCTGTGGTGTCTCATGGTGGCGAAGGCCTGGACTTGGGACTGACAGGCGTCTGGGAGCTGGTCACGGCTGCGGGGGAGGAAGGCTTCACCGACTCTGCGATTCAATCTTGGGATGGCAGTTGGGCCCGACCCATGCAGAAGTACCTGGCAGGCTATCTCCACGTTTTGGGGCCAGCATGGTTCGCAGCTTCCACTGAGCGGCGGTCATCTGTCGCTCAAAGGCTACATGTCGTTCCGAAGTCGCAATTTCTGAACAATCGGTGTCGCAACAGCACCGCCGCCGTAGCANGGCCAGCATGGTTCGCAGCTTCCACTGAGCGGCGGTCATCTGTCGCTCAAAGGCTACATGTCGTTCCGAAGTCGCAATTTCTGAACAATCGGTGTCGCAACAGCACCGCCGCCGTAGCAACTGTAGTCACCATCCGAGAACCTCCGCATCAAGGCCCTCCTTGTCAGATACGCTAGTATAACAGTGTTCATACTTTTGCTATCAGCTCCTTCTTGTTGGTGGCTCGAGATTGCTGGCACGGGTTTACGTATTGCAGATCTTTACGATTGCACAGACTGGGCTGGTGTTGGAGGATTCAGGAAGCGTCCAGTTTGACGAATGGCAGCGAAGCTTTCCTTTCTTTCGTGGGACAGAAGGTCAGTTCACCGATGTCGTCTCCGAACGAAGGTATGGCATGGCCCTGTTCCGCCAGTGCACCAGTCGCTCTGCTGATGCGCAAAAGAAGGGACCACGCATCAGAAGGCGATCGAATTTGCATGGTGAAAGTTACACCACATTACATGGTTGCATGAGAACATGTCAGAGGGATTGTATCTGTGTCAAGCCGCAGCATGGAAGAAGAGCATTATGAGACGCAGAGTTTGCACCCCCTTGCGGATTACCGTGACCTGGGGTGTAGCTGCAGCTCCGATGATGGCTGCTTGGCTGATGCCTCAGAGCGATTACTTTGCTCACCTGGGTTCGGGCCATGTCCTCGCCATCCAGCAGGCTGGCGGCAAGGCGTGGAGTGTCCTGATGCCCTGTTGTCTTGCTAGTCGCCAGTCGGCATTCGTCTTGGGATGTCATGTGCCGTGTCCGCCACGCTAGGCTTTCATTTTGAACAAGATTCAATCCTCGAAGCTATCCGATGCTGCCTGCCCCGTTGGCTTCGTGGTACTCACGGCGGCCTTCGAGAAAGCAGTCGAAACTCACCTGGAGGAGCTCCGGGAGCTGCAAGAACACTTGGATGCCGAGTCGGCCAATGAGCACAAGGTGGAAGAGCTATTGCGTGGGCTCGGCAAGGCCATGCTGAAAGCTCCCCTGCCCCATGACGTCGCAAGAGCCTTGGACCACTTCAGCCACGATATCGGGAATTGTGCAGTTTCGCTCCTCTGCTGTCGGAGAAGACTCTGCTGCGAGCGCTTTCGCGGGCCTCTTCGAGTCCAAGCTTCATGTGCCGTCGAAGCTGGAGACTTTGCAGGCAGCGGTGCGGGAGGTGTGGGCTTCCGCATTCACTCTCCGAGCCGCCTGGCGGCTTCGCATGTCTATGTTGTTACTTGTTGGCCGGCTCACTTGCACCAGTCTTGGAGAGGTTTCACATTTTCCTGAAACTCACTAGTAATTTTCTGATTTTGCACCAACACATGCGTACACAGACTATCAGGTCTTTCAGGGTCTGAAGAGGCTGAAGGGGGACGTCAGCGCCTTGAAGATGGCTTTCCTGGTTCAGCGGATGGTTCCGGATGTCAGGGCTTCTGGCGTTGCCTTCTCCCGAAACCCGAGAGCATCCAGTGGGGGGCATCGTGCAGTGTCCGTGTCGGCTTCAAACGGAGTCGGAGGTGTGGTGGACGGTACGGAGCGGCCAGTGGAGTTCTCGGTCGACCGAGCATCCTTGCAAGCAACTGTCCGCCACAACTCGGACGTGGACTTCACCGCGGAGGATGCAGCGCGAGTAGCAGCGTTCGCCATTTCCTTGGAGAAGCAGCTGGAGATGGGCCCGTTGGACATCGAGTTCGCAATGGACGCTGGTGGCAAGCTTCATCTCCTGCAGGCAAGGTCCGATGTGGCCTTTCCATGGAAGCCGCCAAAGGAAGGCAAGTGGACCTTGCAGCAGCCGCAGGTTTTCATACCCGACGGCCCTCTGGCCGGTTTGAGCCAGGCCCCAATCTTGGCTGGCCTGGCAGAGGGCTACACTTGCCTCGCGAGCCTCTACGGCCTCCCCGAGGCTCCATTCAACTTCGAAGTGGTGAACAGCTGCTGGGTTCTTGTTAAAGGAATTAATTTAAGTTACCAAAATAAAGAAACCATATTATTTACTATGGATCCCTATTATGGTAGCTTAAAAAAAACCTTTAACAAGAACCCAGGCTGGTATGTCTACAAGCAGCGGTCTGCCGGGCTGGGGCAGATGCTCCTCCGCCTTCCCCATGCACTCTACCAGATCCGCCAATACGTTCTGCAGGAAGCATGGAACAGGGACATCGAGGAGTGGTTCCAGCGGGTTCAGCCTCAGCTGCAGGGGGTTGCTGATGGATTAGCAAAGGTGATGATCCAGGAGGTTGACGACGAAGAGCTGCTAGAGCACATCTTCAAGGTTCAAGACTTCCAAAAGGAGGCCACCAGAGCTCACCGGCGGTTCTCAACCTGCGTCTTCCCAATTCTGTCGCTGATGTCCTTTACCCGCCGCTGCGGCTTCGGGGAGTCCGAGCAGAAAGTCCTGTTGAAGATCATCGAGGGGAAGTCGAAACTGGCGTACCGAGGTGGGCTGAAGCATGGGGGTCGGAACCTCAAGTCGATCCTCGACCCGCGCTCTGCAAGGGAGCTCTGGGAAAAGGTCGACCAAGGCCAAGATGCAGCCACTCTGCTGGAGCAGATCGTGGAAAGGAAGTCCGGGCCAGAGTCCGAGGCTGCCGCAGACGTCCTTCGAGCAGCAAAGGCCTGGACTTTCGGAGCTGATATCCAGTCCCCCTCTGTCTATGAGGAGAGGGACTTCTTGTCTGGTGAGCTTTGGAAGGAGTTCCGTGAAGGGGGCTCGGCTTACGAGCCTGACCATCGAGCCGAAGAGGAGAAGTTGGAAGCGAAAGTCCCAAAAAACCATCGTGAGGAATACTTGCGTCGGTTCAGGCTCGCGGTCCAAGCAGCCCCTCTTCGCGAGGACCGCTTCGCTTTCCACCATCAGGCCACTGCGATTTTGCGAGCTGCGGTGCTGGAGCTTGGGCGCCGGGCCACAACAAGGAATCGCAGAAAGCATGGCGAGACAGTTTGCTTCATTCATCCATGCTGTAGTCACCATAGGGCCTGCAGTGTCCCTAAACCTAAAGCCTAAATCCTGCACTTCCGAAGGAAGTATTTGGACGAGCCGGAGCAGGTTGTTGCCGCAGCGGATCTCGAGCAGCTGCGTAAGCTCCTCAACGGCGTGGACATGCGAATGTCCATGGCCGCAGCACACCGGCGTCTGAAATCCAAGAATCTGCCTCTCGTGCCCGAAACTTTGCCACTCCCACCCGATTCTATCGGCGCCCAGCAAGGAGAGTCTCCGAGCACCTGGGCATCGTGGGTGTTGGCAGTCTTGCGCCAGGCTCCGGGCGAGCTGTCCCTGCTCACTGCTGCAGAGATGCTGCTGCACTGGCGGGAACTGGACGGTGAAGGCTGTGCCGATAAAGGAGCAGGAGGCAATGTGCAATGGGATGCCTGCAGGGCAGATCCTCTATGGCAATTCGGCGGACGACGCTGCCGGTGAGGTGCAAGGCATCGCTCGGGTTGGATTGGACGGCCTGAAGGCGAGGCATTGGATTCTCCNCGAGTATGACACCCCTAACTCGTGGGTATGAATTTCACTTAGTTTTCCGTTGTTCTCCATGAAACTCTAAACCCATCAGGAAGATGAGATATTGGTGGTAGAGCAGACGAAGGCCAGCTACGTCAGGCCAGATCCCTGCAGCTTTAGCCTGTGATTCGATACCTGAAGAGTTGACACAGGCACTTCGGGAAGCTGCGCGGGCTTGTCGGGCACTTAAGACGACGAGTCGTGGCGGGCCCAGGCCTTCCTGTCTCCAGCGCGCCAAGGTGACAGACGTGGGTGGCATCTCTTCCCATGCGGCTATCAACGCGCGAGAGTGCTGCCTGCGCCTTTTGAACGGCGTGCCGAGGGAGGGAGGGAAGGAGGGCAAGAGGGAGGGAGGGAGGGAGTGGGGGTCTTTGACAGAGTGGAGTGCTGCGTCTACACGATGGCACACGATGGCACGTGGATCTTGCGAGATGTTCCACCTCCAATTAGGAGTCTTTGGCCAGGTTCCGGCTGCCTTGCATCACGGGAGTCACTGCCGCGACTTCGAAGATCCGAACCGGAGATGAAATTCGCCTGGACTGTGGTACCGGGCAGGTTACGCTTCTGTCGAAGCTGTGATTCAAGTCGTGATTTTATGAGGCCAGGTTCGGCAAGTTGCCGCGCCGTCGTGCAGAGCCTTCGATGTGAGACTTCAGGAGCAGATTGATCTTGGGACCGTATAACCCAGAGCCAGTATCTAGTCATCCCTGAATAGCGAACTGATGTCAGGAGCCGAGGGCTTTGCAAGGTTCCATGGACTTTCCGGTGCAAGCATGAAGCGAGGGCTGCCGGCACATTAAAAAGAGAGCATCAAGAGCGAACCTCCGGCAAGCCGTTGTGCTGTGAAGGTGTCTGTGTCGTCGATACATGTGCACAATCCGCAGCGCTTTAAAGCTAAAGGTCGTCTTGCGTTNCATTAAAAAGAGAGCATCAAGAGCGAACCTCCGGCAAGCCGTTGTGCTGTGAAGGTGTCTGTGTCGTCGATACATGTGCACAATCCGCAGCGCTTTAAAGCTAAAGGTCGTCTTGCGTTTCTGCAGCCTTCCGCACTTTTTTGGAGGCATGGCGACCTGGCCCTGTTGCACCGCCCGTGCCCACCCGTCGCTGAGCTTGCATGGCCCCGAGAAGGGCCATGAGACATGGGTCGAGAACATTCCGGTCTACGAGGTCCGCCCGGAATACAAACTTCAGTAACATACAATATATATATATACATACATATATACATATACACACACATATATATATATATTTACATAAATACACACATATATATATATACATATTATATACATTCCCATATGATATTGCCTTCCACCAAAAGGAGACCTATTCAGATGACATTTGCGAGGTCTGGCGGGAAGGTCCGCGCACTTCGCGGCCGGCTGTTCTGGTCTTCATGCACAGATGTTTTCGGCTGGCGGAGCGGTCGAACACGCCAGATATGTGACCAGATCGCTGCGCAGGTGGGCGCGCAGGTTGTCCTCCCCAACTTCTTCTATCAGGATTGGGACTGGGGGAGCTAAACCCGAAACCCGGGGAGGCATCGTCAAGCAGCTTCTTTCTTATCCCTCGCGCTTCTTTCGCAGGANCATTAAAAAGAGAGCATCAAGAGCGAACCTCCGGCAAGCCGTTGTGCTGTGAAGGTGTCTGTGTCGTCGATACATGTGCACAATCCGCAGCGCTTTAAAGCTAAAGGTCGTCTTGCGTTCTGCAGCCTTCCGCACATTTTTTGGAGGCATGGCGACCTGGCCCTGTTGCACCGCCCGTGCCCACCCGTCGCTGAGCTTGCATGGCCCCGAGAAGGGCCATGAGACATGGATCGAGAACATTCCGGTCTACGAGGTCCGCCCGGAATACAAACTTCAGTAACATACAATATATATATGTATATATATATATATATATATACATACATATATACATATATACACACACACATATATATATATACATAAATACACACACACATATATGTATACATATATTATATACATTCCCATATGATATTGCCTTCCACCAAAAGGAGACCTATTCAGATGACATTTGCGAGGTCTGGCCGGAAGGTCCGCGCACTTCGCGGCCGGCTGTTTTGGTCTTCACAGATGTTTTCGGCTGGCGGAGCGGTCGAACATGCAGATATGTGACCAGATCGCTGCGCAGGTGGGTGCGCAGGTTGTCCTCCCCAACTTCTTCTATCAGGATTGGGACTGGGGGAGCTAAACCCGAAACCCGGGGAGGCATCGTCAAGCAGCTTCTTTCTTATCCCTCGCGCTTCTTTCGCAGGANGCGCAGGTTGTCCTCCCCAACTTCTTCTATCAGGATTGGGACTGGGGGAGCTAAACCCGAAACCCGGGGAGGCATCGTCAAGCAGCTTCTTTCTTATCCCTCGCGCTTCTTTCGCAGGATGGATCCGACCAGCTGGAGGTGCTTGATGGGGCTCGGCCTGGTACATTGCCAAGAGGATCTTGTACTACGATTGGTCCCCAAATCGACCTCATAACGTGACCTTCTCTTGGTCTTCCATGCTCTATCCTGTGTTTTGGAGCCCAACAGAGTACATCGAGCCAATCGTCAGCAGGAAGCTGCTGCCCTATTTGAGGGCAGACGGTGATGGCCTGGGAGGCCCCCGGCGCATCGGTGTGCTGGGCTTCTGTTGGGGTGGCTGGGTCGCCCTTCGTACTGCTGGCGCGGAGACAGGAGTGGATTGCGTTGCTGCCTTGCACCCATCCATGAAGATGGAGGCGTTCCACGGTGGCTGCAATTCTGATGTGTATGATGCCATCCGGTGCCCGACCATGTGTCTGGCCGCTGGAGACGACCCCGAAGATGTGAAGCCCGAGGGCGAGCTGTCGCAGAGCCTCACTCGACGAGGTATTTTGGCAGATCTTGAGGAGTTCAAAGAGATGGACCACGGGTGGGTTGTGCGTGGCGACGCCACGGATGGCATCATTGCAGATGCTGTCACCACGGCCCTCCAGAAGACCTTCCAGTTTCTGAAGCGACACGTGAGTCACGTGAGCGGGCAGTCAAAAGTCTAGATTTGGACATCTCGTGTTGCAAACAGTTGATCCCATTTAATTGTTTGCCACAGCAGTTGCACAGTTTTGTAAAGCGGGAGGCCAACTGGCAAGATTCACCCTGTCGTGGCGCCAATCCGTGAAGGTTCTGTGAAACAGTGGTGCAGACTGCAGAGAGTCGAGCATTTGCAGATGCGGTCGCCGACAATTTTCGCAGAAGTGTCACGTGATCTCGTGTCGACTGCATCGCAGTGGGCTCAAGTCATCCGAACTAGTAGGTCTGCAGCAATGTCTGGCAGACAGATTGCAAGGGCAAGCTGCCGCTTCCGCTCGGGACGTGTTGGGTTCGTGCTCATAATGCTGGCCACTTGGGTGTGCCGTGCGCTCAGGGGCGCGGCATTCATTCCCTTGTACGGGAGCAAGACAGCTCCGCGCAAAGAGAGCTCTCGGATGGCGTCCGTTGCCCCAGTGCGCCCCGAGTCCCTGATGAGCTCTCATCTTGGCCTTGCTGGAGGTTGTCTTTGCGGCGCTCTTGCTTCCTGTTCCGTGGAAACAGGCTACCCAGAGGCCCAGTTCATCAACTTCACTATGTTTGGTGGCATGGCCATTGACAACCTGGCCCAGGCTTGCTTTTCTTGCGTGGCTCTTGTCATGAAGGGTGTTGTGTTTCTGAGCTTGGCAGGCTGGCATGCGGTCGCTGCTATCGTGGAGTGCCTACTTGCATTGCCTTGTTCCCATGTTGGCCTGGGAAGCTGCTGCACTGCTTCAGTTATATGGCCGCTGATCCAGCAGTGGAGTTCCTATGCCCTAAACTGCCGTAAACCCGATCCCTGGAACTTCTTCGAGCCTCTTTCGAGTCCCGACGCTGCTTCTTTAGGTCCTCGGCACGACGCGACCTGGCCGTCGATGCTTTGTCCCTGCGGTCTCGGGCCTTCATTGTGATCCTGCTAATCTGCATCTATGGCATGAGGCAGGTGTCAGCCCTGCGGGACATTGAGGGGAAACTGATGCACCTCAGAAAAGTGTGGTTGAAAGTACTGCAGCGGTTTTGCAAGGGCGACTGTCCTGCAGAAGTGTTTCCTGCACGGGGTGAGGTATGGTGCATGGTTTTCGTTGCATTGATAACGATGTTGTTGGTTCTAGCATCAGGCATCGTTGTTTGCAGCAGTGGAGGCCCAGCCTACATGTGCGCCACATCTGTGGCCATGTGTGCTCTTTCTGGTTGGATTTGCTTTCGTGCCCACGCAGGGGCTGACAGGAAGGAAGGCAATGCTTTCCTGTTTTGTCACAATTGTTTAGAGTTCCTCCTCATGTGTGCAATGACCCATGCACTTTCGGCCTCGCGGCCGTAAGTAGCGTGAACCACGGCATCATTGCAGCATGGCTTCTGTTCCAGCAGGTTCTGCGACGACTTAGACTGAATTTGCTCTCCTAGACAATTCACGCACATCGACAGTTTCTGCCGCAGTTGCACCATGCAGGTACGACGTTTCTTTCCTGCAGTTTCAAGTTTGTCGTTTCCACTTTCGTGTCTGTCAATACGGGGAAGCAGATGCAAGGTGCAGGTGCGGAGCATTGAGTTCGATGTTAGCTCTTAGCTCTAGTAGTCGTGCATGCTCTCGCTCCAGTGTGGTGCAAACTTGAAATATCAGCAGATGGGTCAAAGGCGTCGCGATTCAAGCTTGGAGAAGTATCACTGAATCTCTGATGGCACCTGACCTGACCGTGAGCAATGTTCAGTTCCAAATTTTGGAAGCTCCAGTTCTGAGCCCCATGCATGCATGAGGACTCCGTCCAGCTCAGGGCATCTCAAGTTCCAGGCAAGCCATACACACAACTTCAGATTGGGCAGTAGCTAAAGGGATCACCAGCCTACAACGTGCTTGAGGCTATGGTGATTGCCATTCTGTCGTGCTTGTAGGGATCTGATCATGGTTCAAGGATCTCGTCCTCGCTCCGTTCGGATATCTTTACTTGTGACAGTGGGGTCGTTCACAGTTTCTGTGTGTTTGNGGTGATTGCCATTCTGTCGTGCTTGTAGGGATCTGATCATGGTTCAAGGATCTCGTCCTCGCTCCGTTCGGATATCTTTACTTGTGACAGTGGGGTCGTTCACAGTTTCTGTGTGTTTGCCACATTTCTGGACCCAGACAATGTTTTGTAGCCGAACTGAAACTTTTAGAGGCACCGCCTCGTCCACAAATCTCTCGGTGAGTTTTTGTCACCGCATCCAAAAGTCAAATCGCAAACCAGTCACATGTTTAGCTTTCACGCATTCATGCTGTCTTTGCCAAACATGCTCCTGACCCTTCGTGTGAGTGATCAGTCTTGTTGACACGCACAGTCTCGTGGGTCGCCCGTATTCATTGGCAAATCTTTTTACACCAGGGCTTCGGGTTCCACTTGTGCTTCGGAGTCAGGGGTTCTACGCACTGAGCACCTTGGGCTTCGGTGTTTGGTGCATTGTTAGCAGAGCAGAAATGCTCCTTGTGTGGTGCTTAGGGTTCGATGTCAGCACCCACGCGCGTCTTTGCACCTGTGTGCCCCAGCCCGCCTCCTGCTGCTCCCTCACAAAAGCGCCGTCTTGGGGGTCTCTAGGAATTGTGCTTCGCGTTAGGGGTTCGCGTTCACGACCTTGCAAAGGCCACGGGCGCTTTAATCGGTCCGGCCTTTAACTCTAGCCATGCAAAGCGCATCTCCACCTTGGAGCGGCAAGTCTTTGATTGCAGCCCACCCTGATGCTTTCTAGTGTGCTTTTGCAGTGCCCATTTTCTTTCAGAAAAATCATACTGTTCTTGCAGGCAACTTGTGCGTCTTGCGGTGGGAATGGGTGTGCACTGCATGCTGCAAGTTCTCTTACACAAGTCAAATTGCAGTGCTCAAAGCAGGATTGCACTGAATGTTGCTTCCTTGTTGGGTGGTTCCATTGCATTGCTTGTTCATTATTTACAAGTTCCTTTGTGTTCCTTCGGTTCACCTTAGTCCTTGTTAGGTGCCGGGCTGTGCGAACCAACATGGATGAAAACTTGCCGGTGGCATTGGGCACCATGGCCCTGCAGGCGGTTTCAATTTCTTTTGCACCGGGTACCGTAAAGAACTTTGTGTTACCTTGGGAACTGCCACCTTTCACGGACATCTTTGGCAATGGCTCTGGCTTGAGACTGACTTCTACGGTCTCATTGGGTGGTGTCAGGTACTTTAGGCGTCCTCGCCTGCCTCAGGTTCCCGAAACCGACGATGTGCGAGTCCTGATTCAACCTGCTTTTCAGTCCGTTGTCAGGTTGCAAACCTTTTCCTGGAAGAGGCGCAGTGGTGATGAAAGAATGGAGCTCGCATGTCGTGGGTTTCTTGGGTTCCTTTCTCGCTACGTTGATTGCACCGTCTTAGGTCGCATGATCAGTAACTCGGAGTCGTACGATGAGCAGCTTGACATTGTGACGCAAACAGTGGCCGGGAAAGCCACCTCGACTCTAGAAGCGAGGCGAGGCTTCGTCAGATCGCAAGTTTGGGAAGGTCTTATTCTTGCAAGGGTGGGAAAGTGTTTTCCCGGTCTCGGTGCACATCTTCAGAGTGTATATGGAGGCTTTGCTTGCCGATCAAACCCCGTGTTCCAGTTTCCACACTGCCGGTGCAATCGTTAACCTCTTCAACAGTGGTGTCTTAGGACTTCAAGCTGGTTGTGGTGCTGCCGACACTCCTTGGGTTAGGATATTCTTCGTGTTGCCAAATGTGGAAAGAACCCCGTGAAAAGAGCCAGAGCTCTTGCGGTGAATGAGGTCATCCTCTTGGAGACGTATCTTATTGATGGCACCGACAATCATAAGGACCGCTATGCGTGTGGTCGTCTCCTTTTCTGTACTTATGCAAGGGCTAGGTGGGGTGACCTGCTTATTGTGGCTGGCTTTGTGAACGACGCAGTTTTATCGGGTGGTCAGAGTTATGGGTATCTCGAACTTGACAGCTTGCCTCACAAACTGCGGCGGGCGCACAGCAGGCTCCCTCTTGTTGCGCCGATTTGCGGCGTGTCTGGCCGGCCTTGGAGTTTAGCCTGCCAACGTTGCAGCTACCGCAGGCTGCCCTCTTGACATGATTGGTGAGACCGGCAAGCCTCTCTTGAGGCTTCCTCGTCATCGTGGTGTTTGGTCAGTGGAACCTTGTGTCACAAAGGATGCTCGGGAGTGGTTGCGCGCCATGCTCGGCAAGCTTTCGCTCCTTCAGCATTTGGAAGGGGACTACAAACCTCCATCTGCTCATTCGATGAAGGCGTCCACTTTGAGTTTCCTTGCAAAATATGGTGCATCTGAGGCGGATTGGTTCGTCCTGGGCCATCATGCTGATACATCTGGCAGTTTGCCGTTTACAGTAGAGATCTCCAAGCTAAGCCTTTAAGTGCTTTTGGGCAGTGTCTGGGTGCTATCAGGGGGAAAATCTTCTTGCCCGATGTCAGCCGATCTGGTTACTTCGTAGTGGATCGTGGAATCATTGGTGGTGATCAAGTTCTTAGCCCTGCCCAGGGCCTAGACGACTTGAACCTCCTTCCNACTTCGTAGTGGATCGTGGAATCATTGGTGGTGATCAAGTTCTTAGCCCTGCCCAGGGCCTAGACGACTTGAACCTCCTTCCACTGGGTGTCGCCGCTTCAGGTCCCGCTGTGCCAGGCCCAAGTCATGTGAGCAGCTGTTGGCCAGGGCGACACTAGTGGCTCTGACCCTTCGGGTCCGCCTAACAGCCCGGTGGCCTCGCAAGTCAGTCTGGTCTTGGCGAGGCTAATGGCGGTGAAGCCACGGCCGTGGCGGGTTCGCTTGGCAGCGCCTCTGAGTCTTCGAGCTCACCGTCGTCCTCATCTTCATCTGAGGATGAGGCAACTGCCCGTGCACCTCCGCCAGTTTTGCAGCCTCCAGTGCCGTGGAGGGGTTGCCTGTGTTGTTTGAGGACATACTAAGACCAGGAAGATGCACTCGGTCGGTGCGGCTGATTCGTGTCTGGGAGCATCGTTTACATGTGGCCGTGAAATCACTAGCACTTATGCCCCGTTGGTGCCGACTGTTGTTCTGCAACCGGCTAGGTGCTCCCAGTGCGTCAACGGGCGTCACATTCGTTCTGTTGCACAGCTGAATCTTGGAATAAAAACGCCAGCGGATGGACCGTGCCTGAGATGGTGCATCAAGCGCAGTGTCGGTGTGGCTCTGCGCCTCCTCGGCAGTGTGTCTGCTGAGCCCAGTGGTTGTGGCCTCGTGGTCAGTCCTTGCTGCCGGGCCTGTTTGGCGCATGCACCAGGCGCCCAGTGTCGGTGGGCCGCTCCTGGTGCCCTTAATTTTTGGTCAAGTGCGACTTAGCTTTGTCCCGTGGGTGAAAGGAAGCTGCTGGGCGCCACACGTTCACTGCGAGGAGACCTGTCCTTGGTATCGTAATATGTGTGTGCACCTTTGCGGTCCAAGTTTGCTTCAGCTAGTGTCGTTGGTAAAAACCTTTGGTATTTAGTTCCTTGCCCGCGCTAGTTGGTTCCACTGGTCCTCCATAGGCTAGCTTTTCGAAAATTTTCCTAAGTGCAATTTGTCGTGGCTGAGCCTCTCCTCGTCATGGCCTCGCTACTTGATTCGTGGCCTGCCTTTGGGAACCGTGCCATGGAGAATGGGTTACCTGAGGATCTGGTTACTGCGACCTTGTTCGCCGCGGTGTGAACACCTTGAACAAGACTGCTTATGCTGTGGGCACACCAGGAACTCCACTGCCTGAGGGGGACTTGAGTAAACTTGCCAACCCTGCGACCCTTGCAGCAGTCAGACAGTCACGGATGGTGCCCTTGCTTCCATTCACAGGCTTTTGTTTGAAAGTCTGATGCTGTCGATTGCTGAACTTCACCGGCAGGTTGAGGTGGGCGTGAGAAAGTATGCAGCATACGACTTGCTTTTCAGGATGCCGCAGGATGCAAATATCACTCACTTGTGTCAGGAGCGGTTTGGCGCTCGTGCGGCCGCAATGGCCCAGGAAAAGGCGCTGAAGGAACGCGCCCTGGACGCTACTTCGCATCTTCAGGCTCGCTCTGCGGCGCCGAAGGCTGCCTGTGCTCTGTCCTCGGGTCTGGCCCTTGCTCAGGCTCTCACGCGCAGAAGCCTTGCAATTACCTTAGTTGGGGTGGCTACTTTCGGGGTTTCGGTGAATTGGTCTCGTCATCTTTTGCATCACTTGCAGCAGCCCCCGCCGCCGTGTTACCGACCCATTACTCATGAACAAATCTTCATCGCGGACCGGGTTGCCTTCCAGGTGATNCTCACGAGCAGAAGCCTTGCAATTACCTTAGTTGGGGTGGCTACTTTCGGGGTTTCGGTGAATTGGTCTCGTCATCTTTTGCATCACTTGCAGCAGCCCCCGCCGCCGGGGTACCGACCCATTACTCATGAACAAATCTTCATCGCGGACCGGGTTGCCTTCCAGGTGATGGCTGGGAAGCTTACCACCCTTAAGCGCACCGCCGCCGGCACTGTTCCCATCGTTGTCCAGCTCGAGCTCATGCCTGCAACCCCACGGGCGATGTTTTGCCTTATGCCTACTGGCGCCGGGGCGCATGCTTCCAAGTCGCTTCCCGCTGGTGGCAGCCGTGAAGGTCGTAAGCGGAAGCGCAAGTCAGGTCCGTCAACACGGCAACAGCATGCACCACCACCTGCGCCGCATCCTCAGCCTCGCCTTAACCCCATGGCGCCTCGCACGCGGGACCCTCAGTCTTTCACGAAGGCTCCGGTGGCTCTTGCTGCGAGGCACAACCAGAGTCCTGAAGGGTGCGCGTACCTGCTGGACCTACAACTTGCCAAAGGGTTGCCCTAACGGCTCGGCTTGTCCCAAGTTAGCTTGTGTGTATGAAGCCTGGGTGTCACCTTCTTCACGAACACGAGTGATCGCCTCAGCAGCAGGGTGGTGGCCCCGGGCTCAATGCGACCTTCAGTGGTGATCTGCACTCTCGCATTGGTGGGTGCTGCCTTTGTGGTTTAGCCTTTGTGAAAGTTTTAGCGCGTGCAGCCAAGTTTGCTGCCGCCGTTGCGGGGTTGGGCCTGGTGGTTGCTTTAGCGGTGATGCTCGCGTCAGTAAAACCGTGCGTGCGCCGGTCCTCAAACTTGATTTGCTCACTCAATCAGGTCAGGATAGTTTGTTTGCATTTCTTAATTTGCACACTGTCGTGGCGGTCCGTGTTTCGCGTCCCTGTCGCACCACTTGCCGCTCGCAGGATAAAGAGCGCTCACTTAGGTCGGAAGCTCATTCTG
>BGNK01006342.1:0-10849 GCA_003297005.1 Symbiodinium sp. clade A Y106
TTTATTTGTCTTTAATTTGTCTTTATTTGTCTTTATTTGTCAAAATTTGCCGATCCTGTCGAACAAGCCCTGTAGATCTAATCCCTGTTGTTCTGGTTCGGTGCAAACGGCCAATGATGGATGTATGTATGTACTTGTATGTATGTGCGCATGTAATGTTTCTATGATTGCTTATCTTCGTTATACTATGCCACAATCCCCTATGTCCCAGCAGGGTCCCTTTTCAGGGGTCCTCGTTACAGCTTCAAGTACCCATGCTGCCCGTAAAGGCCCACGCAACCTAAACGAAAACTCGGCGCCTATGTTAGAATAATCTGGGTCCTAGGCGTAACCGCCAAACCAGCAAACCCTCAACCCCAAGACCCGTTCACGTTCGGACAGTTCGGAGGTCCTGATGATCTGGCGTAGGCCTTACACAGGCTTCGAGACGGCGGCTTTCGGCTTGAACTGTTTGATCGGACCCTGTGGTCTGCGAGGTGAGGGTGGCCAGGGAGGAGACATATAGAGATCGGTCTTCCTGCTCCAGATATACCCGGCAGCAGCCGTGAACCCGAAGCCCCAAACTTGGGAACTGCCGGGCTTCGGATTCGGAACTTAGCGTTTCAGGGACGTATCCCCCACGCCATGGCCGAAGCGTCCGAAGGCACCATGAAGCAGATATTGAGCATCCCGCATGCAGAGGTTGGTCCGGATAGCGCCGACAAGACCGTGAGCGTTCATGACCTGGCAGGTTCCAGCTTTGAGCTGGATGTCAACTCTGCCGAAAGTGGGTGGGAAGTAGCGGAACACATCGCAGCCAGAACTGGCCATCCTGCATGTTTACTTGTTCTGACATCCGGTGGTTGTGTCATCGATCAGCGCGAGCTGCTGCTGCATCAAGTCCAGGACAACCAGATCTGGTACCTGGTGCGGAGGTTTGGCGCGGGTCGCGTCGCGATGCATTGGCAGCGCCTACTCGAGGATAGGACTCTAACTCTGTCTGATGTGGCTGTCCTGAACGAAACGATGTCACTCACGTGGCATTCCAACCAAGAGCTCAACCCCGGCATCAAACTACCCAGCAGCCTGCAGAGATTGACGTTTGGCCAATACTTCGACCAGAGCTTGGAGGGCATCCAACTCCCCAGCAGCCTGCAGAGTTTGACGTTTGGCCGCTGCTTCAACCAGAGCCTGGAGGGCATCCAACTCCCCAGCAGCCTGCAGAGTTTGACGTTTGGTTACAATTTCAACCAGAGCCTGGANCTGCAGAGTTTGACGTTTGGCCGCTGCTTCAACCAGAGCCTGGAGGGCATCCAACTCCCCAGCAGCCTGCAGAGTTTGACGTTTGGTTACAATTTCAACCAGAGCCTGGAGGGCATCCACCTACCCAGCAGCCTGCAAAGTTTGACGTTTGGTGGCAAATTCGAGCACAGCCTGGAGGGCATCCAACTACCCAGCAGCCTGCAGAGTTTGACGTTTGGTGGCAGTTTCGACCAGAGCCTGGAGGGCATCCAACTACCCAGCAGCCTGCAGCATTTGACGTTTGACCACTGCTTCAACCAGAGCTTGGAGGGCATCCAACTACCCAGCAGCCTGCAGAGCTTGACGTTTAGTGCCAAATTCAACCAGAGCTTGGAGGGCATCCAACTCCCCAGCAGCCTGCAGCATTTGACTTTTGTTTACAATTTCAACCAGAGCTTGGAGGGCATCCAACTCCCCAGCAGCCTGCAGAGTTTGACGTTTGGTTACAATTTCAACCAGAGCCTGGAGGGCATCCACCTACCCAGCAGCCTGCAGAGTTTGACGTTTGGCCGCTGCTTCAACCAGAGCCTGGAGGGCATCCAACTCCCCAGCAGCCTGCAGAGTTTGACGTTTGGTTACAATTTCAACCAGAGCCTGGANCTGCAGAGTTTGACGTTTGGCCGCTGCTTCAACCAGAGCCTGGAGGGCATCCAACTCCCCAGCAGCCTGCAGAGTTTGACGTTTGGTTACAATTTCAACCAGAGCCTGGAGGGCATCCAACTACCCAGCAGCCTGCAGAGTTTGACGTTTGGTGGCAGTTTCGACCAGAGCCTGGAGGGCATCCACCTACCCAGCAGCCTGCAAAGTTTGACGTTTGGCCTCTGCTTCAACCAGAACTAGGGCATCCAACTACCCAGCAGCCTGCAGCATTTGACGTTTGGCCACTGCATCAACCAGAGCTTGGAGGGCATGCAACTACCCAGCAGCCTGCAGAGCTTGACGTTTGGTGGCAAATTCGACCAGAGCCTGGAGGGCATCCAACTACCCAGCAGCCTGCAGCATTTGACGTTCGGCCGCTGCTTCGACCAGAGCTTGGAGGGCATCCAACTACCCAGCAGCCTGCAGCATTTGACTTTTGGTTTTAATTTCAACCAGAGCTTGGAGGGCGTCCAACTACCCAGCAGCCTGCAGAGCTTGACGTTTAGTGCCAAATTCAACCAGAGCTTGGAGGGCATCCAACTACCCAGCAGCCTGCAGCATTTGACGTTTGGCCACGGCTTCAACCAGAGCTTGGAGGGCATCCAACTCCCCAGCAGCCTGCAGAGTTTGACGTTTGGTTACAATTTCAACCAGAGCTTGGAGGGCATCCAACTACCCAGCAGCCTGCAGAGCTTGACGTTTAGTGCCAAATTCAACCAGAGCTTGGAGGGCATCCAACTCCCCAGCAGCCTGCAAAGTTTGACGTTTGGTGACAATTTCAACCAGAGCCTGGAGGGCATCCAACTACCCAGCAGTTTGCGAAGTTTCAGACTTCCCACGATTTGTGTAGCGACGTGGTGGTCCGTGATGTGCCCAACTGCTCGTTTGACCACTTCTCGCCGTGTTCAACAGTGGCAAGTCGCCCATCTTTGAACATGGGCGCCTGCAAGCCAACCCTGTCTTGGAGCAGCCGCGCACAACAGGTCTCAAAAGGGTTCCGATTTGCAGGGCTGAAGGTCTTGGGGTTCATTGGACAGGTTTGTGTGGTTCAATGTGGTTCAACTGGGTGCTTGCAGGCCTGAGCTTTGAACCCAAGTTGAGACCCGAGATGGTCCATTCCAGGAGATGTTTGCATCCATGGCTGACACCGATACCAGGAGGACTACGGTTTAGGGCTTAGGGTCTTAGGGTTTAGTCCGGGTTTAGTGTTTAGGGTTGAGGGTTTATGGCGCCATCCGAATCCCGACCGTTTTGGAGTCTGCAGTCACAATGCCGATATAGAAACAGAGGATACTGTACTATACTGCAAGATAACATAAGATAACATAACATAATAGAAGATATAATGGGGCTATATGATCTAATATTGTTTAAAGAGCATGAACAGGTTCGAACACTAATACAGCAGAATTTAACAGCAGCCAGCATGATTCAAGTTAGTGAACCATAATCAATACAAGATGCGAGATTAGAGAATACAATGGGCCTTCGCGAATCTAGTAGAATATGATGGGCGACAGAAGAGAGTAGTATATAATATAGCAGAATATAGTATGCCATAATTAAGATAATACTGTATGGCATAGCGCAGCATAGGGTAATGCACTGTAAATGCGTATAGCATATCATTTGAAATGTGTCATACTACAATACACCAAGAGAGCAAAAAGCATAGAAATATGCAGCTTTATGCAACACGTAATACGGTAGAATGCAATGTCTACATAATACTGTGCACAATGCATGGAATTTAGATACACACACAGATACACATACACATACAGTTTATAATCTGCAGTTAGCACATACAACATATGACATAATTCAGCATATTATGCAATTGTTAATAAATAAAGGGAACGTTAATATGCATTATATATTTAGAACATATACTGTAATATATAATTTGTTTGAAATGTTGAATAGCATAGAGAATCTAGAATTAGATTAGGTGATCTAAAAAAGCAGAAGGTATCTGATACAAAAATATGTTATGACATAATGTGGTACAATATAATATAAAATGTTATAACGTGGTATAACTTACTATATTCCCATTCAATATAATTTATACATATAGATAGATAACTCGTATATATATATATATATACATACAATACACATATATATAGATATGCATATTCGTTTATATGCTATATATTCTATATGTTCTATATATGTATACATGTATTCAATATGTATATATATATATATATAACTATATATATACATATGAAAGCATGTGTACCAAGATTCATAAACACCTAAAGTAATAAAGCAAGATTTAATCTAGTAAAGTCTCTTGTAAAATAGGTTACTATTCACTGCAATTTTCCATATGTACTATGAGCATATACTGGCTTTTATATATTTAAAGTTCTACATGTGTGTGTGGCATGTCATAATTGCAGTTATGTACATATATATATATATACACATACATATACATATGTGTAACTGTATCTATGTAGGTTCTACAAAATTCAACAGATGAAAACACATACATGTACATATGCATACAACACAATACATACATACACACATACATACATACATACATGCATACATACAGATGTGTGTACCTACACATATATATGCACATACATACAGGCATACATACTTATTTATGGTGTATATATATACACATGATATACATATATATATATGCTTTATGCATCTACAACTGCATATATAGATATGTGTGTAAATATATATATATATATATACATACACATATCTATATGTCTATTTATATATGTCTATACATTTGTATTCATGTACACAATATGCAACTTAACATCTTCGTAGATACATACAGTATATCATACATCGTTGTTTTGCATGTACATATATTGCAATATCTACCTATAGTACATCATGTGTCATTCCACACTGTGATCCTTGCAGCGGTGTTTACATGTTGAGTGTATAGTAAAAGCAGGACCGGGATCACGCAACACGCAGCCAGTTTAGTTTAGGGTTTTGCGGCTTGAGCACCTGGATACTGAGCCACGCTCAATAGCAGTGGAATACTACGTTCAGTTAATGTAGATATATAAGGCCCTGAATAGTAGCCCTATTTTGGACTGTCACTGTATGGGGGCAGTACCCAACTCATTCCGTTCCTTGCAACTTCCTGCATTTAAATGCGTTTGCCTTGCGGTCGTTGGTCTCGTGAGTTCGCACAGTTTTTTGGGCTGAGGTTTGCAAGCTTCCACATGTTTGGGCGTGTGTTGAGTTCAGGTTTTCAGATCGAGGGCCCTGAACCCGAACCCCCCTACACTCGAAAGCTTCATAGCATGACTTTCCCATACAGTGGCGACAGACAATCAAAAGGAGATGTAATTTGCAATCACGCCAAAGCCATTTTCTGATGCGTGCAAGCCACAAACGCGTCTGTTACTTAAGAGCTTTGCCGTGTGTTTTTTTGGTTTGGGAGCTTTGGAGAATTTGAGTATTGGGTGTGGAACTCCAACAAACCAGATGAACAGAGGGAATCGGATTTCCGGCAGCGTTGAACTTTGAATCCCCAGCGTACCTAGACGCTTTTAGCGTCATGTCATGTGCCACCATGAAGCTTCAGGCAAGCAACGTAAACTGCTCCGAAATACATCACCCCGAAGAAAGTGTCCAAAGTTCTAGAACCATAAAATACTAAACATCAAGCTGTTCCCTCCTGCAGACCTGTTGGCGAAGAAGTTGCAGCGACCTGGTTTGCAGAGACATGGATTCTTTCTCTTGGGCTAATTTCGAGAGGAGGAGGGTTTTGGGTCCAGTGTTCAGGATGTAGGGTTCAGGGTTCAGGACAGGGTTTGGAGGGGCAGCCTTTTCCAGGTACTGGCACTGCGAAAGCCCGTGTAAGATGACAAGATCCGAGAAGTCAGAACAACCCATGCAGGGAGCGCAACACCCTTTCATCAAGGAGTATGCCCGGGCTCACAATATTAATCTCTCCATATTTTTTAAGATTGTTTGTGAAACCCTGGACCAAGATCCCAAATCCAAGCTATATAAGTGTAAACCCTGTAGTCGTGATGGTAGCAGCAGCAGCGGTAGAGGTAGCGGTAGCGGGAGCAGTAGCAGTAGCAGAAGCGCAGCAGTAGCAGTAGCAGTAGCAGTAGTTGTAGCAGGAACAGAAGGGTAGCAGTAGCGTCGAAGTAGTCGTAGTAGTAGCAGTCGTAGTAGTAGGAGGAGGAGGAGGAGGAGGGGGAAGGAGGAGGAAGAGGAGTAGGAGGAGTAGGAGCAGGAGTAGGAGTAGGAGCAGGAGGAGGAAGTAGGAGTAGGAGGCAGCAGGAGGAGGAGCAGGAGCAGGAGCAGGAGTAGGAGTATGATTAGTAAGAATATAGTAGTGAGCAGCACTACGTAGTAGTATGTAGAATGCAGTGGTGCCGCCATCGTCGAAATAGGAGCAGCCATATTTTAGTAGTCGTCGGCGTTGTGGCAGCGGTTGTACTAGGACAGCACTGCCTGAAACCCTGGCAAGCTCATAGCCTCACATGAAACGCACAAACACACACAAGGCTTCCTGCACAGGTTTATAGGGCTTCGGCGATTTGTACCTTTACCCTAAGCTCCCCAGCTAAAGCCTAAACCCTAATGCAAACCCTATTGATCCCAGAGTGCCCCAACAAGCCTCCAAGGCCCGTGACCTGAATTGTAAGCTCGTAAACCCAACAGGGTACACGCCGTGGGGTTTTAGGGTGTAGGGGTTTAGGAATTATCGGCTTAGGATTGAGGGCTTGGGACGCAGGGCTTGTGGGCTCAAAGCAAGTTAGGGTTCAGGGTTTTCAGGCCCAAAACTCTACACTCCAAAAAGCAAAAAGCAAAAACAGCACAAACAGACGCACGCAGGCTCTGAACCCGAGACCCTAAACACCGAATAGGTTGTATGTAATACTATAAAAACGAGAAGGAACCCCTGGCAATAGTATAGGCAGTTGTTAAAGCCCCTACATAACCCCAAACAACTCTAAGCCCCAAGTCCCTATATACGCCCTAGATCCTTAGCCCGCCAAGGATAAGTGTACCCTTCGAGCGACCCTCACATGGTGCGAAGGGCAAGTTGTTTTTTGGAAACCTTAGCTTTTCGAGCGGCCGGCACAGGCCGCCCCCCAGAGGCGGGTTTGGGGGATGACCCCATAATCCTAATTGAGAATAGTTGAATAGTTGGGGTGGTTGGGGTGGCACTACATGCTGACGCAAGCGTGCGATAAGTGGGTGCGCCCCCGTTCCTAAAGAAGTGCACCCACCGCACGCTTAATGCGACACACCCTAAACCCTAAACCCTTCAACAACTCTAAGGCTTGGCCTCTATCGCCTTCGGCAGCCACGGAGCGGCGACAGCGAGGCTTTGGTCTCTGGGTGGTTCCTGGTTGCTTAAGGCTGAGGGTTTTAAAGTTTAGGAGTTTAGGGTTTTGGGCTTCGAATTTACGGTTTGTCTGGATTTCAAGTTGAGGGGTTTTGCCTGTGTGGATTCAGGCTTAGAGCTAAATCGGGCTACAGCTTACATGGTTTGTCATGCGGGATTGTCGGGATATCGAAGTTCTGGTGTAGAGTGTTGTGGGAATTTCAAGATTGAGGGTTCCGGGATTGAAGATATGTAAAAACTGCTCATCAGCGCCAGTTAGATGATATTTGACAAACCAGCAGACAGATAATTTTTTATGCACGAGTTTGTGATCCATAAGACTGGTCTAATATAACCGCTTGTGGACGCCTGCGTCTCGGGTTTCGCATGTTACTTTCAGGTTCCTGCACTACGTCATTGAAGGTTAACGCCAAAGGTTTGATATTGGAAGGTCTCTGCTACCCTGAGCCCCAAACCCCTAAACTCAGTATGCTCTAGTAATTAAGGCTACCTAGGGGGGTTCGGTTGGGAAGATACAATGTGAAGAAACCCAAAGCCCTCCCCCACCTTGTTTCCCAGACCTCCCGAACCAAGCAAGTTTAGACTCACAGGTGCAAAAATAATTATGCAGACTCTGAAGATAGGTGCTCTTTGTGGCTCTCTTGTACTGCAAACAACTGTAGACTTGTTGAGACGACATAGTGTGGCACCGCATCCCTATCTGAGGGTGCTACAGAATTTTTGAACGCAGCTGGCGCGTAAAAGTTAGGGGGCGGGGGGCTGCTAGAATTTTGAGCCAGGACAAGTACTGGCTTTTCTCAGGGTTGCCATGATACCTATCTGCATTGCTAGAAGTCTACTACGATTGCGATTGTTTGCACGAGACCCGGATGTCGAGCAACATCCTTGGCACAAACAAGGAGTCTACAAATAATTAGCCCCGCCATGCTCAGAGCCTGTCTCAGGGGATGCAGAAGATGCGCTTCGGTTGATGACCAAGCAGCGAGCGGAGCTCACAAAGGCCAATGCCCAGATGAGAGTGACACATCACAGGCTGTCTCACGTTACCTGCATTGCGCAATCCCCACACCACAAATTCGAGCATTTGGGGCTGTGTTCGTGTAAACCCTAAACCCTAAACCCCCTCCAGAACTCTAGGTCTGAAGGATTGAATCTACGCACAAGAAATCCTGGATCCGTTCAATACAGCACTGTGTAGTCGTCGAAGCCAGAAAATTGGAACATGGCTTTAGGAGGATTGGTGCTAGGATCCCTTATACTTTGCCTTAAGGGCATGAGGATAATGATGTTCCAACTTTCTGGCTTCTACTATAGTTGTCGAAGGGCCACTGAAGCCCTTGAAGCGTCCTGACTCCTTACAGGAAGAGTAGTTGTGCTGGAATTAGGGCGGCGAGTGTACACTATAGGTCTCCTTGGTGCAAGGATGTACGTACCCTTTCTTGGGCTTGAAGGCTAGATGTCCAAAATTATGGAAGAGTGTGGCTCAAACCCGAGCAGACGGCTTGGCTAATCTGAGGCTTTGTCGATCGGCCGCCCCTGAAATGTCGATCTTGGAAGGTTGCGAAGAGGACGTGGACAGTGACGGTTTAGGGTTTATACAGTTTTAGTAAAGTACAGGTCCTGAACAAACTGGCGAAGCGAACCATAAGCTGCGGCGCTCTGCGAAGTGGTGCGTTGGAATAAGGCGGACCCACAGTCCTCACACCCTCTGTCCCGACTGTGCGGGTCTGCTGGGGAAACTCCAAGGTATTTCTCTTCGCTATCCGAACAACACAGTTAGCCCAAATCCTAAAGGGAACTGCATCGGAGGTTCCAGGTATCGTATCTATCTGATCTTGTGGGCACCGACACCCAGAACACAAAGTGGTCTTCGCCCCTAAGCCCAATCACCCTGAACCCTGACACGAGCAAAGTCCAAGGATCATCCAACATCCCGAAACCCTGAATACTTCTACATTCTCAAAGCTAAACTTCCCATCAGCGCCGAACCCCCATGCCCAACAACAACAACAACAAACTCCTACGCAGTGTAGAGCCCAACACCGTGACCGTATAACATCTATGACATGAACCCTTACAGAATCCTTTCTAGAACCCTCACAGAATCCTTCATTCAGGAGTCTTCATAGAACGCAGGGCTCTCTGAGTATATACTTTCGCCCCAATACGTACCTATATAGGGACTACTTTAAGGCATCGGCATATACTTTTTGAGTACATGCACCTGTTATAAACCCTGAACCCGAAACCCCCAAAACCTAGTCCGCAAACCCCTAAACCCTAAACCCCAAACCCTAAACCCCTACAGCCCTGAACCCCAAACCCTAATCCCTAATCCGGTGGCCTAAATAATTACCAATACTATTTTGGGGGTTCCTTATTATAAGAATAGTATAATGGGCCCCCAAACCCCATTCATAGTTATTAAGGATAGTAATCCTATACCCTAAACCCTAAACCCTAAACCCCATTCATAGTTATTAAGGATAGTAATCCCTAAACCCTAAACCCTAAACCCCATTCATNGATAGTAATCCTATACCCTAAACCCTAAACCCTAAACCCCATTCATAGTTATTAAGGATAGTAATCCCTAAACCCTAAACCCTAAACCCCATTCATAGTTATTAAGGATAGTAATCCTATACCCTAAACCCTAAACCCTAAACCCCATTCATAGTTATTAAGGATAGTAATCCCTTTTGGGATTTGGGATTTGGGGTAAGTAAGTTATTAAGGATAGTAATCCCTAAACCCTAAACCCTAAACCCCATTCATAGTTATTAAGGATAGTAATCCTAAACCCTAAACCCTAAACCCTAAACCCCATTCATAGTTATTAAGGATAGTAATCCCTAAACCCTAAACCCTAAACCCCATTCATAGTTATTAAGGATAGTAATCCCTAAACCCTAAACCCTAAACCCCATTCATAGTTATTAAGGATAGTAATCCCTAAACCCTAAACCCTAAACCCCATTCATAGTTATTAAGGATAGTAAACCCTAAACCCTAAACCCTAAACCCCATTCATAGTTATTAAGGATAGTAATCCCTAAACCCTAAACCCTAAACCCCATTCATAGTTATTAAGGATAGTAATCCTAAACCCTAAACCCTAAACCCCATTCATAGTTATTAAGGATAGTAATCCCTAAACCCTAAACCCTAAACCCCATTCATAGTTATTAAGGATAGTAATCCTAAACCCTAAACCCTAAACCCCATTCATAGTTATTAAGGATAGTAATCCCTAAACCCTAAACCCTAAACCCCATTCATAGTTATTAAGGATAGTAATCCCTAAACCCTAAACCCCATNTAAGGATAGTAATCCCTAAACCCTAAACCCTAAACCCCATTCATAGTTATTAAGGATAGTAATCCCTAAACCCTAAACCCCATTCATAGTTATTAAGGATAGTAATCCCTAAACCCTAAGCCCTAAACCCTAAACCCCATTCATAGTTATTAAGGATAGTAATCCCTAAACCCTAAACCCTAAACCCCATTCATAGTTATTAAGGATAGTAATCCCTAAACCCTAAACCCTAAACCCCA
>BGNK01006342.1:11710-27770 GCA_003297005.1 Symbiodinium sp. clade A Y106
CTAAACCCTAAACCCTAAACCCCATTCATAGTTATTAAGGATAGTAATCCCTAAACCCTAAACCCTAAACCCCATTCATAGTTATTAAGGATAGTAATCCCTAAACCCTAAACCCTAAAACATTGGCTCTCGGAGACACCCATAAGCCTTGCTGCAACGCCAGTCTCGGAAAGCCCTCGAGCAGGTGTTGGAGCGGCCGGGAGCCAGGATTTCCTTTAAAGGGGCTCTATAAGGGGATCTATAAAAGGATTGAAGGTTTTTTTTATAGGGTTTTGTTTAAATGGGCTCTCTGAGGGGATCTATAAAGGGTGTTTAGGGTTTTAGAGTATAGGAGTTTAGGGTTAATTAAGGGGTTTGTAGGGGTTCTAGCTACTTAGGGTTTAGGGTTCAGGGATGTTCAGGGTCCAGAGTTTAGGGTTTAAGGTATGTGTTAAGGTTTAGGCTTTGGGGCTTAGGGGTTTAAGGTTTTACAGGGTGTGCGTAGGGTAATGGGTTTAGGGTTCAGGGTCCTCCTGGAGATCCCAGAAGCTATTGTTGTTAGGCGAAAGGGCTATACACTATAGTTATGGGGTCATTCATCACGCACTATTTTGTAGGGTTTGGCAGGGCCTGAGAGTCTTTCTTGGTTTTCCTTTATGAGTTCAGCGTTTTAGGGGATAGGGTTTAGGGTTTGCGCTTCCTTTAGGGTTCAGGGTTAGAAGGGGTAGGGTATCGAATTCCTGTAAGGCTTCCTTTAGGGATCTTTAGGGGCTCCTTCCAGGGCTTCTTTAGGGGTTCCTAAGGGGTTGCATACGGCTTTCAGGGTTTAGGGGTTCAGGACAGATCGCCCGCTTTCGGACTGAGGGTCTAGGTGGTAGGCTCTATAGGGTTCAGAGGGCTTGTGGGCTGAAGGGGTTTGAGGGTTAAGGGCTTAGGGGTTGAGGGTTTAGGGTTTTATACACAGGCACTCATCAAGGCTACTGCATGAACGAAAATGCCCTGTGAATTAAGGACGACGTTCATGAATTTAAGGGGCTTTCAGTCTCTGGGCAGGCCAGTCGGAAATCTCTACGGCCATGAAGCTAGCGTCGGGTTATAAAAGTTGTAATAAATAGTTCTATCGTCTGACAGGTTAGGTATTCCCCCCTACTTGCAATGTAGCCCCGATCCCCGAACCTCCTGGGTTTGCCTAGAAAATACAGCAGACACCCGAGTCAGAACCAGCCTTCCAGTATTCAGGATTAGAACAGGATGCTAGCATCCCCAGACCCCCGGGAGGATCCAAAAAGTAGATCCCTGAATGGGGGTTCCTATAAACTACCCTTAGTAGTATAGGGTCCCAAATTAGGGGATCTACTTTCTAGATCCTCCCGGGGGTCTGGGCCCAGGCCCTGCAAGCATGGGGGCAGGGGACATAGTTTTGATCGAGCTCTGCACCCAAACAAAGCATCTCTGAACCATCAGCACGAGATCCGAAGCCCTTAAGCCCCAAAGCCGTAAAACCCTACACCTTATACTTATACCCTTAAACCTAAACCCTGAACCCCCAAATCCCAAGCCTGACACTGTGGAGAGAGCAGCGAAGGCCCCTGGTTGAGCATCCGATGTCTTTGACTGCAGCTAGGCCCCTAAGCCCTAAACCAAGAACCTTAAGCCTTGGGACCACAGCGAGGCCCCCGAACCCTAAACACTGAACCCCTAACCCTCAACCCCTTAACCCCCAAACCCTCAACCCTAAGCCGCTATAGTGATATGATACTTAGTTGCCCTTATTATGGTTACCCTGAAAAGTATCCTTTAAAGGAAACCTGAACCCTCTAAACCGTCAAACCCTCAAACCCAAAGCCCTAAACCCTAAACCCCAAACCCTCTACTACGACTATGCATGCGTCTTCTTCCCAGACTGCGATGTGGACGTGCGCTCGTATGAGCACAATGACTCGGATGTCCACCGAGCCTCCGCGGACTCCCTTGGCTACTTCACCCAGCTCCCCTACTTCGTGGTCGACGTCTCCTACGTCCTTGTGGACTTGAGGGCAGTGTGTCGACGTCGATGCCCTCTACATCCTCAACTTTGCCTGCGTCGGTGCCTTCTACCTCCTCGTCGGTGTCTACTACGTCCTTGCAGACACTTGGGGAGAATGTGTCAACCTCGTCCTTACGGACATTTGGGGAGAATGTGTCAACCTCGATGCCTTGTGTGTCCTTGACTGTGTCAGCATTGATGCCTTCTATACCCTTGTCTACATCCTTGCCGACCACTATGGCGGGACCTGCATCCTTGCCGACCACTGTGGCGTGTGTGGTGACGTTGGGGCTGTGCACATCAACTTCGATGCCTTTTACGTCCTCGACTGCGTCAACATTGGTGCCTTCTACATCCTCGACCACATCCTTGCTGGCCACTGTGATGATTGTGTCGACCCTGGTGCCTCATACCTCTGTGGGGTCTGCTATGTCAGTGATGGCGAGCGTGTCGACCTCGGTGCCACCCACCTCTTCTACCTCGCCCGCTTCGGAACCGCCTACATCATGGATGCCTTCCACTTTGTTGGCATCCACTACAGCCTTGCGGAACCCTACGGCGGACGTGTCAACCTCGGTGCCTCCTGCATCCTCAACAATACGGCGGACGTGTCAACCTCGGTGCCTCCTGCATCCTCAACAATGTCAACCTCGGTGCCTTCTACAACTTCGATGCTCCTTGCGGCTGTGTTTGGGGTGATGGTGAACCTGGTGAACATGAGGTGAAACAGAACTTTCGGACGCAGGTGAGGATTACACGATTCTGCCGCTGTTCATCAACTACGGTGTTCACATTTGTTTCACCTTAGCGTGTGCCTGTAAAGGTAGGCGACCAGTCATCACGCAGAAAAAAAACCCAAACCCTGAACCCCCTATAGTACCCTTATGAATCCCTTATACTAATCTGGGCTTTGGAGTACCATACTTTAATACTTTTTTTTTAAAAGGAGCCCTTATGAAATAAAAGTTTATACTTTGTTCTTCCTGGTTACTTAAAAACCCAGTAACCCCTTTAAGGAAGCCTTTAAAGGAAACCTAAGGACGCCTTTGAAGGAAACCTAAGGAAGCCTTTAAAGGAAACCTAAGGAAGCCTTTAAAGGAAACCTAAAGCCCCTCAACCCCAGCCCGGGTCGAAAGCGAGGCGAAGCAGCTCCCACAAACGAGAGCGCATGCCGACCTCTGCTCCGCTCTTGGCTTTAGGCTTAAAAGGGTTTAGGGGGTAGGGGCGGTTTAGGTTTTAGGGGTTATAGGGTTTAGGGTTTAAGGGTTTAGGGTTTTAGGGATTTAGGGTGTAGGCGTTTAGGGGTTTAGGGGTTTGGGGTTTAAGGGTTCCGAGGTTTTGGGGGTTTTGGCTTGGGCGTCTGAAACCCGTAGCCCTAAAGCCCGCAAGTCCAAGGCGACCACGCCATAGGTTTTGTGTTTAGGTCCTAAGCCTCAATCCCTGAATGCTTACATTCTGAGGATGAGGGGTGCGGGTCTTAGGTCACACCTGGGGATCCGAATACCTATTGTGAAGAGTTATTCCTTGTGTATATATATATATATATATATGCCGTGGTTAGAGCTGCTATATACGATTTTGCAGAGTTTGGACCAACATGAAAGGTCTGGGGTTGGAGCAACATGAAGGGTTCGGGGTTTGGGACTCGGTTTTGGTTTGAGCACTAGGGTTTAGAGTTAGCGGGCGTCATTCCTCGCACACTCCCACCTGCAGTAGCTGTATATACTTCTTAAACGTATCTGTTATAGTCCCCATATACCTATGCTGTAGCGCACCGCCCGAAAACCCACTGCCAGTATCTATAGCCCCATGCGTAGGACGGAGCTCCCCCACTCATCCCAACGAAACCTAAGTACCGCAAGCCCTAAACTCCAAAAACTCAGGCCGAAAGGGCCCGGTGTCCTGAGGTCCAAGTTCTCATGGCCGATGAGAGGGGCGCCATGCTGAGCAGTCGCCTGGGAGATGCTCAGAAATGCCGGGTTTTAGGGTTTTGGTTTTGTTAGGGTTTGGGGTTTTAGAGACGTGGGGTTAAGGGTTGAGGGTTTAGGGTTTTGGTTGTGTTCTGGTTTTGGGTTATACAGATTTTGGGGTTTTGGGGTGCAGGGTCGAGGTTTTAAGAGTAGGGTAGGATAGGGGGATGTGTAAGTATAAATATTGCTTCTTCAGGGTCCCGACTATATTCATAATATTAAAGCCGCGCGAACTCTTTTGTATGGACGGGCTAGTGCCAGGAAGTATCATGGTTGATCTTACTAGTCGCCCTATCCATCCCAACTTAACCGTGAGCTCTCGCCATGCTCCCAACCCCACACAGCTTTTGAGTCTCCTGAGCCGGAAAGCCACCCAGCAATGCTCCGACGCCCAAAGCCCGAAATCCGGATTAGAGATCGAAGCTGAAGACCTGTTCTGCCTCTGTCGGCTTGCATCAAAGTCCTGGAGGAACATGAATAGGAGGACCCGAGGAGGCAGCCGAATGTAAGCACCGGTGGCGTCCGGGACGGATCCATACATCAAACCTAGACATACATGTTAGCTACTGTTCACGGGGTTACGGTTGAGGCTTGTCCAGAACACAGAGCAACGGTGATCCACGCAGAAACTCTGACCAAGAACACTGCCACAATTAACTTCTCCAGCGTCATGTCAGGCGCACCGGCAGAACTCTGTAAAACCTTGAGAACTCGCACTTCAACCCCACATCCACCGACTCTCAATGGCGACGCGACCTCTACGTAATTTGGACAGCGCTGCGCCCGAGTTGTGGGGGCTTAGGGTTTAGCACCGCCTTGGCGTCCGATGCATGCCACCGGCGCTGTTGAAGAGCTTGTCAGGGCGCTTGCTCCTGGGCTTAATTATATTGCCGTCTCTCTGAGTGGTGCACTTCTCGTTCCGAGCCAGTACAACATAGGTACGATGAATCCTATACATGGGTGTACAGTGAACAGACGTTGTTTTTGTATGTAAAACATGTACTATGCAGCTGTGTCTAGCTATTTGCTGATGCAGATTATATTTTTTCATATCTACCGCGATAGATAGATACATAGATAGGTAGACAGATAGATGGATAGATAGGTAGGTAGATAGTAGGTATATAGGTAGGTAGGTAGGTAGGTAGGTAGATAAGATAAGTAGGAAACCGACAGAGAACGGATAGATAGATAGTCAGATAGATAGATAGGTAGATAGACGGATGGATAGACAGATGGACAGGTAAATGTTATTATACATGACATAGTTATCTAGACAGGTAGGTAGATAGGTAAGGAGGTAGACGGATGGATGTACAGACGGGTAGATAGACATATAGACAGATAGATAGACAGATAGACAGATAGATAGATAGACGGTGTAGGGCTAGGATGTAAAGGTTGAGCAGCTTCTCATGTCTTGAGGCGGAAGATGCTGGATGTTGGTTTCAACCAAGTTCCCTTTGGCCTTGCTGGAGAATTTTGGATTTACGGTACGGATGGAAGGGCTCGAATCCCTAAACCCGTAGGCCTTGATAGGCATAGGCCCTAACATGAGACTCATCCCCGCTTCTAACTCAAACTCAGTAACTCAGTCCTGAACCGTGCGTAAGTCTGTTCTGAGTCAGGTTTCGCATCCAGGACACCGAAGCTTGATAGCTAACTTTAGAGTTGTAGAAGGCAGGGTCTGGTCCTTTGCATTCATCCGATAATTAAGGCGGTTCCAGTCAGAGATCACGAATTTCAACTTGGCCGGGTTCCACCACCTCTATGATCGAACCTTAATTCTGTGCAGAATTGCAGCTGAATGGGATCACGGACCACAGTCACGACAAGATGGCGGCACAACGATTTGTTTTGATGACGGTGGGTGCTGGTGTTGCTGATTATGATGGATGGATATAGGTCATCGAGAATGATGTTGATAGTGCCGAAGGTGATTACAATGATTTTGAACATGACTGGGGTTATCGTTGTAGGGTTGCGCAGCCCTTCAGTGACTTTTCTGCAGCTGGTTAATATGCAAATAATGCTCCAATTTGGTGAAGCAGCGGTTCACAGTTGAGTCTAGTTGCAGAACGTAGACTTTTGCTTTTCTGTGTATTGAAACCCCCAAAGACATAGCTTGTGCTGTCGGAAAGATGGAACCTGTTGTTGATATGTTTTCCAGTCAGTATTCAGTTGTGTTTTGATTCTGACACCTTGCACCTTGTGATTGCCGAGCTGCATTGGCTAACACCACTACCGATGCACGAACGACTCAGAAAGGTACACGAAGACTGGTCTCGGGAGAAGTTGGCAGTGGTTGCGAGGAGATGGAACCAGATATCTGTTCAAGAGGTGCTGCTGTGTCCGCTGCGCAGCGGAGCGGACAGCACTCACATTGCACCCCACTCCACATCATTAAAAGACAATGCGCTGGCAACGTCAGTGGCAGCGGAACAGTCTTGCTGCTGAAAGGTACCACCTGGGCACCTCAACAACTGCAAGGCACAACAGTTTTACTCTGTACCGTACGAGCATACCCAAGCACTCAAGCGTGTTCGCCAAAGCTTGTTCTCCTGCACGCCGTAGTATGGTATCACCTTGTGTTTGAGACTTGGTTCACTATGTATGCAATACCTGGTTTGCCATTTATGCACCGGAATGAACCCACTTCCCCCAAGGCCTGTAGGGAGCCATATGTTGGTCCAACTTCCGTTATTGACCCTGAAACGCTGAAAGAACTAAACCCTAACCTAGAACATAACAATGACAACGTCTTACACCTTGGGGAAAGCTGCCACACCAGGTTAGCGCCAGCAGCACAGAACAGCCGAGCGCAGGCCTTTCGTTCTCTAAGGGGTCTATGAGGGCTCTGGAACAGATTTTATTAGGCTTCTGCCGGGATCTACTAAGTTCCACAAAGGGTCTAGTGTTCGGGGTTTGGCAATTGGGTTTAGGGTTGGGGATTGTTGGATCAAGGGTTGTTTGGGATTTAGGGTTTCGGGGTTTGGGGCGAGGCTGTAGGGATTGGGGCTTGAGATTTTTAGCTTCGAGATATCATGGTTTGGGATTTATAGGGTTTGGGCAACACTTGCGGCTTGATTCCAGGGATTTCGGGGTGTGGGGTTTGGGATTTAGGGTTTCGAGGAGATTAGTGGTTTCTCGTTCTCCGGTCACGGGATTAAGGCTTTGGTAAAGTGTTGTTGTCAAGGCTGAGGTGAGCCTAGACCCTAAACCCCTAAACCCTAAACCCTAAGGGCTGGGTTTTACAATACACACCGAAATCTCATTTGATATACAATACCCCTACGAGGGGGCTCCACAGTCATCCTGTAAGCCCTAACACTCGTGCTGTACGCCATTGTCCTAAAATAAATAAAACTAGCTATAGACCATTGCATAGGTGTCTGGGTTTCTAGAGTCATGAGGGTCTTCTAGTGTTTTTGCTCTAGTCTTTGACCTAAGCCCTGTCAGTTCATCAGGATGCGCTCCATAGAGGAGACCTGGGTGCGATGGCGGGTTACATCCAGCATTGCCCTAGTAATTAATCTTACTGCAGCTTGCTGACTGTGAAGCTCGGTGTCAGCCCAAGCACAGAGCCGAAAGCTCGATGACGAGGGCTCGCATGCGCAAGTTTACAGCTACGTGTGGCAGGCTCTGTGGCGAAAAGCCACAGGACATGCGAAACTCTTGTGCGAGTTGGACAACTGGCGAGGGCGGCCTGAGCAAAAGTGACCTTGAAGCTCTGGCCTCAAGCATCAACCCAACCCTTAACCCAAAGTCAAACCTAAGTCAAGTCAATATACGTAAATTCAGCAACACTTCCTGCAAAACTCTCTCTAAAGTAAAGTTTTGTTCTGCAGCCTCCTCAAAAATGAACTTAAAACCCGAGCGAAAACGCAGTTAGGCCCAAAGTTTACTTCAGCCTCTAGTGTTTCGAGCACCTGCCTGAACAACAATTTTGGTTGAGATTGCGCTCTCGCTGTGGTTTCGCGCGTATCCATGCAAAACTCCTCATTCTGAAATGTCTAAAAACGCATAGGCGCATACTGGCGCCGGAACCATGTTCCTGAGCCCTGAGCCGTATAATTCCTGTGCAGTTCTGTACAACAGTAAGCCTAAACTCGACACCCTCTATACTTTGTAAGCCCTAAACCCTATAAATAATTACCCTAAATACCCTAAAAACCCTCAACACCCTAAATACCCTAGACCCCCCAAGGCCTCAAACCCCAAACCCGGAACCCTGCGGGGCGGATTTGGCAGCGGCCTTCTGGGAAGGCAGGGAGCTGCACACATCCGAGCAAAACACGGATGCTTTGAAGTTGGGCCTGTTTGGACAAGGGTAGGGCTAGACAGCCAAAGTCGAATAATATGTATATCCAAACATATACGTTTGTATGTGTGTACGTTTGTTCACATTTAGACATCTCTCTATGTACATACATATATGTATATGTATGTATCTCCCTCTCTCTCTCTCTCGCTCTCTTTGCCTCCATTTTCATACTCGTCCCTCCCGCTCTGCTCTCTGATCTACTCTTGCGAAAGGCGTCCGATGATGCTTCCTGGGCCGCTTGGCACCAACATGCCGCGATCGACAATCTAGGTCTTACAGTGGACCCTTTCTCCCTTTTTGTGACAGTGGACCCTTTCTCCCTTTTTGTGGTCGTAGGTTCTTTATACAACTACCCAATACCAAAAAGGGAGGACTTTTTATTCCTAGGTTACTGGGGATCCCAGCAATAGACACCAGGCGGACTTACGCTTTAGGAGGCAACCTGGAGCCCCCAACCCTGGGGAGTCCAGACGCGAAGCCCAAACTCTGAATCCAACTCATGCTAGAGTAATAGTAGCCGGTTTAGGGTTTAGGGTTTTTTAAAACTTAAAAACCTGGGAGTAACCAGTTTAGGGTTTAGGGTTTTTTAGAACTTAAAACCTGGAAATGTACCATTTTTGAGTGTCATATCCTGTTTTTAAACGGTACATTGGTTGTTCTAGGCAGAGCCTAAACTTTAACTCCTCGACGACCTTGAGGCATAAACGCCTGAACCGGGCATCCTGCACCGCCCGAAGCCGAAGGACCCAATGGCTCTGGCTTTCCAGGGTACGGTGGACACGCACATGTATGCATAATATATGTATATATATATGTATATATACATATATATATATGTGCAAAATACGAATGCATATCTACACAGACAGACATAGACATGCACATATGGAGGCTTCATGTCTACGCTTCTGATTTATGACCACGGCTCTGCTGATGCAGCTTCCAATCATGTTCAGAAGGATCAGGAATTTAGGAACTTAGGAAAGAGGGTTAGGAGGTTTGGGGCTTTAGGGTTTGGCTTTCAGGTTTACGGATTTAGGGCTTGAGGATTTATGGATCAAGGTTTGGCGGTTTAACATGTATACACAGGGCTCAGGGGTTTCCGCATGCTAAACAATTACCGGCATGGGCTTTCCCATGTCAGACGCCTCGAGGAATTTGGCTAATATCAAGGGATGATGGTCACGCTCGTGAGGGTATGGTCGGGCGGTCATCATAGGGTTTAGGGAGGGTCATTTTGCATGTTCTGGCCCAGGTATGGCCACTCCGTGCAGAACGTGCCCGCGAACCGCACCTGGCCGCAATACTTCCACAGAAGCGACAGGTGCCATTGCGGGTGTGGGTGTGGGGGCTGAATCTTTCAGTTCTATGTCATGGGCTCAGCTAGACAACCTTGACTCGAGCTATGACTGATGTCATGTAGCCGTTCCAATCGTTTTCAGTGAGAGACATGTGCCGGCCCCAGCCCACTGCCCTAAACCCCTAAACCCTAACCCCTAAACCCTAGTCCCCTAAACCCTCATCCCCGAACCCTAAACCCTGATCCCCAAACCCCTAAACCCTGATCCCCAAACCCCTAAACCCTCCGCAGCCCAAACCCGAACAAAGCCTTAAAGCCCGAAGCGAGTTTCCGGAGCTTACTATAGGGGCCTTAATAATTACCAATACTATTTTGGGGGGTTCCTTATTATAAGTATAGTATAATGGCCCCAAAATCTTATTCTAATTATGAAGGCCCCTATATTTCTTGCACCCTCGCAGTCCTTGCATCTATCGTAGCAACAAGGCTAAAGGGCTGCGGTAACCATGTGAAAGAAGATCTCTAGACACCGATGATGCGCCACAGGCAAGAAAGACGAGCTCCAGTAAAGGCAAAGAGCCAGAGCCCGTGGCAGAGGACAGCTTCAATTCCTGGGTATAGTATCGTGTGTTCTGGGGTTAAGTGAAAGGTTTGTTGGGGTTGTGTTTGTTGCGTGCATTTTCGATGTTGCAGTGTGGCATCTGCGACAGGTTTAGGCTCTAAGCACTCCGCCGCGACATGCAGAATTGTTGCAGCTGCCCAGGTGGCGGCTCACGGTGTGAGCCGTCGGGAGGCGTGTCAGAAAGCAAAAACCAAGGTGAGAGTCTGTCGACACATGAAGACAGTTCTAAACCCTCGATCCTCACCACTATAATATAGGGGCCTTAATGATTAGAATGGGGTTTGGGGGGCCCATTATACTCTAATTATAACAAGGAACCCCTCAAAACAGAATAGGTAAATCGGCCCCTAGACTGCAGTGTGATCTCTGGTGTTTAACATCGCAGTAACAGATTGACTTCCCCCTCGCTGCAAGGATTCCCAAACATTGCAAACCGCTCTGGCTGCGTTGCGCGAGGCAAGGTTACAACAGAGCCGCTCATGAGACGGCTGATTAGCGTCAGGGGTGCCCAGAATTATTCGTATTGTTATTGCTAGTAGCAGTGGCATTGGCACGACGACGACGACTACTACTACCACTACTACTGTTGCTACGATAAATCCTGCATCGATTTCTTGACACAGGTTTCTCCCCCCGCCACCCCTGAATCCTAATATTGAGCCCAGAGGAACCGAAAGGGCGACAGGCTCGAGTACTAAAAATCCTGCATGACCCGCTGGCCTCTCCAACATTGAGCCCAGAGGAACCGAAAGGGCGACAGGCTCGAGTACTAAAAATCCTGCATGACCCGCTGGCCTCTCCAATATTGAGCCCAGAGGAACCGAAAGGGCGACAGGCTCGAGTACTAAAAATCCTGCATGACCCGCTGGCCTCTCCAACTTTGACATCGGGGTGAGGGGAGACAGCGCGTAGGGCATCGCTAACACTGCCACTAGACAGGTCATGCAGGACTTTTACCATCCACCGTAGTGGTGGTGCTGGCGGCAGTAGTAGTAGTAGTAGCAGTAGTAGTAGTAGTAGTAGTAATAATAGCAGTAGCAGTAGCAGTAGCAGTAGCAGTAGCAGTAGGAGTAGGAGTAGGAGTAGGAGTAGGAGTAGGAGCAGTAGTGGTAGTGGTAGTGGTAGTGGTAGTGGTAGTAGTAGGAGTACGAAGATTCCCGTTACTCGTAGGCGTAATCGTAGAGAGCCGAGCGCAATGCCGAGAAAATGATTGAAGGTGGTTCAGGTAAGACAGTCTACTGACCAGGAACGCACAGATTCAGTCAGGAAGAGTTGAGGTCTTGATGAATTGAAAACAAACTTGTTTGGAAGACTTAACGATAGGCATGGCCGGGGAAGATTAAGAGAAAGCATTGAGGCTTGGCCGCAGAAAGTGTCGGAATTCTTGGTGGGTTGCTCGGGTAGTCTGACTCAAAGCGAGGAAACCTCAGCACAACCTTGCGAAACACTTGGACAACTTGACTCTGTTTCAAAGCATCGCAGGAAGCTCTCAACTTGACCAAAGCAACGCCGCAGAGCTGTGGCGTGCTATCCACGATTCAATCAGGCCGCAGCCTTGCCGAGCTCTGGAAACTTCCGGACATGCAAGAGTGCGACATGTGTCGGGAGACCTTTTCAATTAGAAAACAGGAAGGAAACTGAAATCCGCCCTTCGCATGTATGTTGCAGTTCTCTGGGCTGCTGCCCGTGATTTCAAGAGTTGCTTCAAAGCTGCCTGTTCATGAGGATAGTCTCGACTGCTGCCGACACGCAGACTGCAGGGGTGTGTCTTTTGCACCGTCTCGCGTGCTCATCAGTCTGCAAGTCTTGGGCGGTATTTGAGCGTGTTGCGGCTGCGTAATCTCTTCCTGCATTCGAAAGATCCGTTGGCTTTTGATGCGCAGCACCAGAGCCCAAACACATGCATGAACCTGGCCTGACGAGGCGGCGTCGCCTCGCGAGTTATCCAGCTGCGGGAGCCCTTTGGAGTTCCGGCTGCAGAGGATCCGCTGGTCGAGTACGTAATTATGCCTGTCTCAACTCCAGAAAGGCTCTCGCCTGCCGATAAGTTCGGTGATGTTCGCCTTCTCTAGCAAGGTGTACGAAGAGATGGTGATGATGTTTCTGTCCACTTCTTCACCTCGGCTGCCAGCCGCAAGCCCGGCCCTCAAGAACTACCCTTGCTATCCCTGTACATTTCGAAAGATCTTGATTTCACGTTGGATTGCCCAGGTTTCGGGAATTGTCGCAGAATCCGAAGACGGCCCTTTTGTGTTGGGATCCACAAACTCTGACATACGTCGCTGCCTAAGCTTCATGCAAGACCGGGCTGCCTAAGCTTCATCGGCAGAATGACGCGCTAGCTTCTGCTGTTTTGCCCAGGTGACGTTCCAAGGTTCGGCACGAGAGCTCTCGGCAGCTGAAGGCAAAGGCTTCTGGCGAGAATGGGTGCAAATCTTGTACAAGGACGCTGCTGGCATGGTTGTGGAGCGTGTGCTTGCCAGCGCTTTCCGCCTCCGTAGATTGGTAGCCAAGACAGTGAAGCCAAGCATACGACTGCAGGACACGAACTTGTTTTCTGCCTGGAGACTGGATGTTTCCTGGTTGCAACTGTGAAGATCGTTCGTGAGAGACCTCCCGAGATTGCATGATGATACGTACATGCAGTGGTGACCTCAGGTCGAGCGCCTGCAGGCTTGGCTCGGAAAGCCAAGATGTAAGAAGCACAGCGTTGTACAGTTCTTCCTAGATTTCACCGTCTAGAAAGGGCCCTAGGGCCCCTAGGTGAGCAGGAGCTCTAGTGCGTTGGCCGCCGAATGTTTTCGAAGCTTGCAGCGTTTGCTCTTTGCCTTTATTGCCTGAAGCTACAATGCAGGTGGTGAGCATTGGGCGTCTCGGAAGCATCGTGGAATACCTCCGACGGGGAGTGAGTGCAGCTCAAGAAAGTTGCAACTGAACTGCAGGCACATTGAGAGCTTCCGGAAGGATTGGCATCCCGTGGAGCTCGAGCGCACGAGCTCCGGGTGGAAGGTGCATGGCCCCTGTCACACCCGTCCGAACGCGAAGACACGAGATAATGAGGTCGTCTGTGATGGACGAGAGTGAGACAATGGGAAATTGGGAGGAGGGCAAGCCAATGTGCTTGTCAAATACCGCCATGTCGAAGCCTTTCGCGCAAAAGGTGAGGAAGCCTGGCTGTCTCGCCAGTGTTGTGCTTCCTGGCATGCACATACCAGCGGCAACGAAAACTACCGCGCAGCAATCTTTCTGTACGCCAGCAAAGAGCGCATGCTGCAGCAAATTTTCCAAGACCATGTGGAAATCCGAATTGCTGCACAGCTGAGCTTTCAAGGAAAGTCATCTGAACCTAAGAGCGACAGTTGGGATAGGTGTTTCCGTTGTATTTCCCCATGCCGCGCACCCATGGCTCTGCCAAGTGAAGAGGAAGTGCAGGACTTCCTCGAGGAACGGCGCCTAAGACTGTTCGAGAGAACACGATCTCCTCGCATCATTGATGCACCGTCCAACTTACAGCTCCTCGACACCTGTGTTGATCCTTCGTGATTCATGAGTTGTTCAAGTATTGTCAGTCCGCATTTCTCGCCCTCGTTCGGGTTGCACTGCCTCTCTGAGAACAGCCTCCCCAGCAGGCATTGTTCCGGAGAGAACATCTCAGCCTGTGTTCAGTGTTGCCTCAACAGGCGAATGATGTCGACTCGCGCGCCGCGGCTGACCTGCGGGACGGGCTGGGTTGGGTCCGTTTCTCGAGTTGGCAGATGCTCACGCGCCCGCATGCGCCCGCGGCATGAGATGCAAGTTCACACACAATTCCTGCACAGGAGTGTCCCGTAGAAGTGCAGCGGAAGGCATTGAAGTGCTGTTCTTGAAAAGTTGCGCTGTCCTGTCGTCTTAGGCAATGTGCGCGCGAGAGCATGCTGAATGAGTTTCCCATGCATGGTGTGAGCTATGCAACAGACCCCTTGCAGGAGACAGGTGCTTCCTCAAGTCAAGAGCCTAAATCGTCCGAAGCTAGGAAGTTGAAGTTCAACATTTGCAGCCAAAAAAGCAAAGTCCCACCCGTAAGTAAAGCATGTAGAGTTTGTCAGGACCACAGTAACACAGAAGTCACTAGTTCAATCTCCTTCTCTTCATAGAGTCATAGAGAGTCGCACCACGGCATTCGATCTTGTGCCCTGTATTTTCCAAGCAGGTGCTTGCGCGAGGGGACCTGCACAGCGCACGGAATCCATCCGCGGCTCTTCTTGCGAGGATCCGTGACGCGCTAGATGCTTAGAGGCTCAGCACTGCTTCAGTAGCCATGAAGATTTCGGTTAGATGCTGGCCAGACAGAGGTCAACTCAGCACTGCTGTTTGACCAGAGCTGAAGGCGCAGCGCAGCTTCCCAACCTCCAGCCTCCGAAGGTGCTCCAGCTGCAAGCTGGTTCTCGTAGCTTCGGCTCCTGACGCCAGAAAATCAACTTTCAATACTCTGCGTGTGCCAAGGGGCCAGCCCTAGTGCGACACTCGGATTCTTCTTTTGACTCCCCACGGCTACTGCTACTGCTACAGTACTACAGTACTACACAGAGTATCGAGGTGCCAGCTTGGAAGTGGAGGAGCACTGGCCCGAGGAAGAAGGGTTCATGGATTCATGGATTCAAGGGTTCCTGCTCTTTGTGCGTGCTTTTTTTGCCAAGGTTCATCAGGCACAACAAGGTAGACGAAAGTGCAGCGGACTCCTTGAGGAAGGGTGACGTGATGGGCATAGATTGTTAGAAAAGCTTTTCTTCGATCAAACACCATTGGAGGGGATGCTCCCCCTCGGTGCAGCACGCGGTCCTCGCACGTGGCGAGCTGAAAACGGTCATCCCGTCAGATCGGCATTACCGTCGCAAGAGACATTACTTCTTTCCTTGTCCCTGAGCGACTGCTGCTGGTGCTGGCAACCTACTTCGAGCCTTCTGCTGAGGCTCGCAATCCGTCTTCGGCCCTTCTGTCTCGGATTCGCGATGCGAAGAACGGTGTTCAAGGCTATCGCATTGGCCTTTGCATGTTTGCGCTCTTTGACCACGGTGCGCGCGCAGGATGGTCGAAGTCACCATGACACCATTACGAGACATGAGAACTCATGAAAGTCCTCATGTTTTTTTGTAGGACAAAGATTTTAAACCAAACACTCGACTAGCCCGCCAGGTGGTCCGACAGGAGGCCGGCGCAGAAGTCACTGATGTTGCTGCTGGGTGCCGTGATGATCTATGCGTTGCAGGACAGATCGCCCCTCCTCAAGCGTATGGTTATGCTTATGGATACCCCATGCCGGGCTATCCCTATGGCATGCCCTACGGTTTCTACGGCTATGGCGCGGGCTATCCCAATATGTCGGGTCGATCTGAGAGTCGAAGCCGCAGTCGCCGGCATCGAAAGGGGCGCAAACGGAGCAGTTCTAGCGAGCCGCTCGCTATGACTTCATGAAAAGTGTTCCAAACACACATAGCACCGTTGAGGCTGAGGGCTTCTTGCGAAGCCAAGGACATCCTCAAGCTCAGCCGAGGCAGAAAGGCGGAAGCGAAAGAAGAAAGCAACAGCAAAGAAGCGCAAGCGGAGCAGCAGCTGATCCAAGCAAAAAAATGCTAAGCCGCACATGCTCCGGTTAGGGATACTGTGAGGCAGCTTCTCCTGATGCACTCTTTAGTCGAGCATCTTTATCGCGCCCCACTTTGTTAGTTCCAATGTCCTCTTTGCAACGCTAAGAACTCTCTGGCTCAAGCTGTCCGGCCACTTTGAACTCGCTTCTGTGCTGCTCGGCTGATTAGGTGCCATGGCGACCGAGAAGTTTGATTTCCTCATTGTCGGGGTTCCG
>BGNK01006343.1:0-27762 GCA_003297005.1 Symbiodinium sp. clade A Y106
CTCCCCCACCCACTCCCCAAGCCGAATCTGTGTGACTGAGCAAACTTTTTACACATGAGGGCCCCAAAACCGTCCTCTGTCGAGGATCGCGTCCCAACGACGCCCGATCCGTGTGACGGTACAAATTTTCCGGCACGGTTCACACGTGAGGCCGCCAAAGCCGTCAACTGTCACGAAGATCGCATTCCAAACACGCCCGATCCTTGCGACTGTGGACACTTCCCAAAGAAAGACGACTCCGACATGAGGGTCATAAACAAGGCAACTGTCACGAGGACCGCGTTCCCTGACAGGCCCGATCCCTGTGACGGCTGGCCCACTGCAACCTTATGGCAATTGCCCCTAAGCGACAACTGTCACGAAGATAGTGGCCCTACAATCAATAAAGCGATAATCGTTACCAGGCACATGGGCAGAAGACACCCGACGACCAACCAAAGAAACGTTAAGATGCTTAATTAACTTAATCATGAACATAGGAATGAGTATACCAAGCACCCAAAGATACCCAAAGCCAGGGGGGAACCACCGCAAGAAAACCCGAACCCACACCACGCCGCTGGGGGGAGGGGAGGAACCACCCCAAGCAGACCCACCTCCGGACCACACCACACCACCGGGAGGGGGGAAGCACCACAGGGAGGGGGGTGGGAGGGGGAACCATTAGGCGGGGGGGGGGGGCGGCTGAACCGGGATCATATTTGCATATTTGCATATTTGCATATATACATTTATATATATGCATACATACATACATACATACATATGTATGCATACATTGACATGCATACATACATGTTCCTGCAGTACCTACTTCGAAGACCGCGTACCACATCGCCTCGAAGGTCATCGCTGCTTTGCAGATTGTTGTTTCCCAACCTAGATTTTAACTTGAGAAGGCCAAGAAAGCTAGGCAAACAAACCCGACAGAGTTGATAGAGCACTTGTTGTGTTATTGCTCGCATGCTCGGCAGGGTTCCAAAATGCCTGAAACCTGCAATATGATGCTTGAAACCTGCCACGTCCACACACTCGGCCGCGAAAGCAAAACAAAACAGGTGCCCATAGCTTGAATCCGCCGTGTCGACACACGAAACATGCGTAGACAACCGATACACCTGCCATGGTGCTTGATAGAATCCTGCCAGGTCGACACACTAAACCTGCGTAAATAAACAAAACGCGCAGATGTCAAGCAATCAATGAACAAACTGCACGATCGCAATTCCGCAATTCCTGCAATGGCTTAAACAGTTGATTCTTAAGGGATGTGAGGCGGCCTTCCAGGTGGGGGGAAACTCGGCTTAGTGTCTCTGAATCAATCATTCGTGCGGTGGCGGGGGCGGCCCCCTCCCCTCCGCCTTTTTGCTGTTGTGAAAGCACCAGATAAGGTCCTAGACCCGATTTCGACCAGGGTCACCACCACTTAGGTGAATTCGTACACGATAACTCCTACAAGCTCCACAGAGAGCGCTTTTACGACTCCTGTCGAACGTGTATCTGAGCGAAAACACCTACCTGTCCCAGGAAGAATAGTCCTTCCCATATTGGTCCTTGCGTCGAAACGGTTTCCGAAGAACACCGATTCTACTCGAGGTTCAAAGACGTTTCAACACCGAAACGCATTCGCCCCCCTCACAAACACATGGGGAACTGTGACTCTTGCGGAAATTTCTGTTCCTAGACAAGTAAGCTTTTGCGTAATAAACCGGCTGCAAACAAGAAGCTTTCTTCTAGATAAAACGTGAAACACACAAAGCTGCCCTAGGGAGACTGATCTTCACCAAAAACCAAGTTTTGCCTTAAGAAGATGAACGGATGCATGTTGCAAAAGGGATCCACCAAACCGTTATTAAATCCGAAAAATACGGCAAGCTCTCGCCTCAGATCTTAGACCTTGCCTGGTGAGCTGCTGTTGTCGAGTTCATTCTACAGGATCCAGGTACATCAATGCAGCATGGGTGGGGCCTGGGGGGCGTGTATTCTTGGGCTGTCCTTGCAACAAGAACCTAGTGATATTCCCTCCCCCCTCCCCCGACAGTAAAATTCGGTCCACAAAAGCAAACCCATGCGTGTGGGTCTGCAACTGGGTCTGGGTCCGGCTGTGGTGTGGGTGGGAGTGGGTGGGAGTGGGTGGGAGTGGGTGGGGGGGTTCTGAAAATTTATTAGATGGGGTGACTGGTTCTCAAAAAGCCCAATTGGACCGTAATCGCAGATGCTCGACTTAAACCCAAAACGTCTGGATAACCTCAAACAAAACCATGGGTGCCCGACCCTCAAACCATAGAAAAGAAGGTGACGATGGCTCGCAAACCCTCAACGCGAAACCGGTTGGTGGTTTGAGACACCGCAAGCTGTGTCTGGCCTGGTAAAAAGCGATGTGCGACAAATGCGTGGCAAACCCGAAACTCGAAACGGAATGATGCGAGACAAACCCGATCACCCGAAACCCTCAACAGAGACGATTGGGTGGCAAATGTTGGATAGAAAGCGCGACACGTTCAAAACACTTGAAGATGTTGAACCCGAAACTCATATAGCCTCTGAAGGATATGATATGATGTGTGCCAAGCCCCCAACCCCAAACGTGTGACAAGTCAAACGATGTCCGAGAACCTTGGAGAAAGCTGCCTACAAACATGTACATTTCTGTGGGCAGAGCCGTTTCCAACAAAACCCACACGTTTAAAGACATCGTCCTACTCGAGAACCTAAGACGAAAAAGATTCAGCGAATTCCTGAGGATGCACTGCGATTGAAAATCAAGCCGAGACATGCATGGACGTCCAAGTGGTTGTCACTAGCTTTCCTTCTATTCCCTATCGTGTTTAAATTCCTGGATTGCATTACGGCAATCGTTTGACGAGTAAACGTGGACGATTATCTGAAGCTAGGAAACGATACTGCTGTGGGTGGATATCTTTCAGCTTTTCGCGAGACCTCCAAACGTTTTATCCCGGAACGAGAATACTGTGCTGGTTAGGTCGGTCGGTGGGTGGGGGGCTGGGTGGGTGGGTTGTTTGCATGGCATTTGCTTGCTTATTTTGTGTCTGTTGTGTGTGTGTGTGTGGGGGGTGCTGCTGTGATTATGATTTTGGACGAGAGCCTGAGGTAAACTGACGAATAACACAGAAACCTGCGACTGACATGACATGGCTGGCTGTTATCAAAAAACTCCAAGCCTAAGCCTAAGCCCTACTTTCTCTTATGGGACGTCTGAGCTTCTTGCGGCCCTTCTATCGGCCTCCGGCTTCACGGCACGGGGAAGATGCGATGGCTGCGCCTTCTGGCGCTCGGAGAGTCCTAGAAGGCAAAAAGGGAAGCAATCGCGTTCTGTGCGCTGCTGTGCGTCCCCCTTCAGCTCTGGCACCTTCAACCAGGGCATCTGCCAATAGGTCTTCTTCTGGCCTGTCGAGTCACACCCGGCTTTTTGACACTTCGATGTCAAAAAGTCAAGACGAGGCCGCGGCGATGGCTCCAGTTGCTTCAGCCACTCCTGAGGATAGTTCGATGCGTCAGGAAGACAAAAAACCCTGACTTTGACCCGAGGCCACCCCGACCCTGCCTGCGCTGAGGGCGCATCGAACATCAGACCGGCAAGGTGTGACCTGAAGGCGCATGGCTGACCACGCCCCTCCGGCATCTAGTTACGGGTATGCCTCCCAAGGTCAAGCCGCCCCGCACAAGTGTTGAGCCACCAGTCTTGTCTGGTGCGGCAGCGCCCTCCTGTAGCGACAATCCTCGCCGAGCGGCGCTCCAGCGTCTGCCGAGGACTCCACGGGCCTGGATTCCCAGGTCCTCAGCGAAGGCTCAACGCACAGACATGGGAGATGGGAGATGCTCTGAGGCAGCCGCTGCCCTGCAGAATCCACATCGGAGCGGCGCTTGAAAAGTGCTGAGAGCAGCTCCTGGGTCTCCAGATCCGACGGAGCTCCCAAAATAGTCCCTCAACCTGTTGTGCATGCTTTGGAGCCGGCGGAGGGCATCTCGGAAGGCCAAGCACACGAATTCAGGTGTGTTGAATTTGTCTTCATGAAGCTGCTGGACGAAAGTATGAGTTGGCAGCCGGCTTGGCTGGTTCACTGCTAGGGTTAAGCCGCACTGCGGCGGCTATTATCAGTCTCTGCACAGGCATGCATTTCCGCAGTGAAACCACATGCCTGCGCCGACAACGGAAGTCGCAGGCCGCATTTCGTGCTCTCCAGCGTACTCGCGAGTGCACAGAGGAGGCTCCCTTTTATGCTGTTTTGAAGCATCCGCATGTTTGAGGACGCAACATGCAAACGCCGTTTGGTGCATGCTGGCTGCTGGCAGGTGAAACATCGATGCATGCTTGGATAAACATGCCGTCGGTGAAACTGCAGATTCGTAGCAGGCTTCTCTGGTGTCGAGACGCGCACTTCTGCTGTTAAGAAATAGAGTAGACAAGACATTAGAGTAGGGAAATGGCTCTTCAGATTCTGAACACCATCCGGAAGCTCTTCGGTTGTAAGACCGAGGCAAGTACCTGAACTTTTTGGCACCCCTGCATCTCTGTACATGATGCCAACCGGCAATACCGGTGAGCCCAAGTCTTTGAAAATCTCGAGAGACCTAGAGGCCAGCAGCGCGCACTTACCCTGGGCGCGACATCTCCGCGCTCTCAGGCATCGCCTAGGCCTCCGATGGGAACAGCTAGGCGACTGCGCTGGCCTGCACAGATCCGCAAAAGGCTCCCGGCCAAAGCCAAGGGCGGTGGACGCGGAGGGGGAGGAAGTGAAATCCCGTGTGTCCTTGGCATACAACAGTGCAACACAATATCCTACTCCATGCTAGCAACCGCACCGTCCTGCACTTGCACTGCGCTTCGGTCAAACGGGTAGAACGTTTGCCCCCGCGGGTTTCGCTTTGCCGGGGGTCTGCCTTCGCCTCCTGGCTGTGCTTCTGCAGTCTGCAAGCAGGATCGGTCCATCGTCAGTCATATGGGACGGGATCAATTCCGCCCTCCTTGTGATAGCCGGCCATCATCAGTTCAATGCCTGTGTTTGCTGGTTTTGCTGAACTCCTGGAAGCCCGCATCAGGATCGGGCGTGTCCATCGCACACGCGGGCGGAGAGCTGGTCTCTTCAGCAACATCTTGCATCAGCAGAATGGAATGGGCTTTGCCTCCCGAAGCACCTCCGACCAAATCCCCAAGCCTAATTGGGGGGTGTCTTCAGCGAGTCCGACTAGGACTGGGTAGCCATTCTCTCGAAAAAGCTCTGACTGCAGTCATGGCTGCTGTGATGCGATGTTCATCGATGTTCCCAACAGTCAGTTTTGCACCATCTTGCGCAGCCCCATAGTCCCGCTCTGGCCACAGATAGCCTCTTCCTGGCTCTTGGAAGCTTCTCTCACAGTGAAGTGAAGTTTCTTCATTTGCTACGGTGTAATGAACCTTTGCTGGAGTTCCACAGGAGGGATGCATGCGTTTTGTCAGCTGGACGAAAACCACCTTCAAGCTCCGAGAGGTTTGGCATCCAGAGCGGTACCCACACTGATGTGGGTGCTAAGCTGTACCGCTGAGGTCGAAGCTGCTCCCCGATGATGGGATTGAACCTGAAAGCTCTCTCGTGCTCTTAATTGGCGCCCCAGGCATATGAGCTGCCAGTATCAGGAAGGCATTTGTGAAAAATCGAGAATTCATGGGCCCGGGCCCCAAGTGATTTCGCATGGCCAATGCAGCCTCCCGCACCCTGGAGCGATACCTGGCATCCAGAAGCTTCCGAACTCGACTCAAACAACAAACAAGCTCATCTGGAGGAAGCCGATAATTGTGTCCCCGTCATCGCGTGACAGGGTCAGACCAGCGACCGAAACCACATCGGGCGTGCATCCCACGGATAGTTAACAGCTCGGGGATGCCGGATCATGTTGTCGTGGTGCTCCAGCTGAGCCCCAGCGGGAGTCCTGTCATAGCCTCAGACTTCAGAGAGTGATGGGCACCCAACCTTAAACATGACGGACTTGGCTGACGGCAATGGTTTACGATGTTGAAAGGCTGGCCTAGATCCGCTCGTGCGACAAAACCGAAACCAAAAAAGCTGGGTAAAGCACAGGCCTGAAACGTTCTTCCTTCCCATCATGGGATCATGCTGCATACGCGAAACTCGGTCTACATCTGCCTGCGGACAAAGCTGGGTGGAGACAGTGGTCTGCCTTGTACTCTAGGCTGACTCCAAGAATGTTGTCTCTGTTGTCTCTCCTGGTCTGCATTGGCAATGCATCGCCATCTGTGCTCCTCCCTGTCGTACTTGCCTTTGCGGCGGGCCTTGACACATCGAGCTCCAAGCGACCCGCACCCGCATGAAGTGCCGAAGTTCGCGGAGCCTCTGTGAGCTCGTCTCGAACTACCTTGGCGTGCTCGCGCTCCGCGTAGTTCACCTGAATCTTCACGGGGTGTGTCCAGCCGTCGAGCCTTTCAACTTCCGGACCTCCTCGCAGTGAGGTCCGGCAGTCATCCTTTCTCGAGGTCCGCAGTAGCCAGGGCAGTTGAGAACCTGAAGCTTCTTGACATGCCCCTACCCCAAAACAACAGCTTGACCTGTCTTCAGGCCGGAACGACATCGATAGGATTGTCGCGATTCCTCACGCACAAATATGTTTCAAAACTTCAATCTCCATGTCCCGACCATCAGCCGCAAGTCAACCGTGTAATGAGAGAGCAGGTGAAAATTGACAGCAGCTCAATGCCGTGCCGAGGCTCTCATAACGGAAGAAGCCCCCGGAGCGATGGCGTAGCCGCTCCTGCCGTTGAAGCTGAGCAGGCGGAGCAGTTTGCTCTTGCGAAGTCCTTCTCCAGGTCATCCTTCGTTTTCAGTGCATGCCGCACAGATCTCGACCTTTGGCTCAGAGAGTCTGGACCAAAACCGGGCAAGTTCTCAGCTTGCCTCGGCTGCATGGTGACTTCCTGGCTTCCGCATTCGGAACAAAGCCCTAAACCCAATCAATTGCATGCCACCAACCGGCCCAGCCTGCCTGCTGCCCGGCCAAGAGTTTGCGGCAAGATGAGCCCACAGCTGCTCAAAAGGCTCCCGATCGCTCCGACATGAAACACACACCGCTGCACAAGATACCGTGAGTCAGCACGCGTGGCTAATGCCAACGACGACACGAAGCTTGCATTCGGCAAAGAAATGACTCGCGCTGCAGAGCAGCAGCAGCAAAAACGACTTGCGGTGTCTCTTCGAAGGACTTGATCGCAAACCGTTTTCTGAGTTTCCGCACATGTCATAGAATTGGAAAATCGCACCGAAAGCTCCTAGGGTCCTAGGGCTTTACTGCAAGAGACAACACACAGAGTGTGCTGGTTGAACAAGACAGGAACCTGCATGGGATAACTCTTTGGTTCCTGAGCTGTGGAAGGCAAAAAAACTCCGATTGAGGAGTCGAAAGCCCCGGAAACACAGGATGCGGCTCAGCCGCCCCGGCTCCGTCAGGCAAAGCAAAACAAAGCCCCGGCTGCTCTGATTTGATAAGCAGCATCGTCACCTGCTGAACCTTGCGATTCAGACTTGAGCACAACACGAACAGCAACGAACGCCCGACATGCTCAATCACTGATGTACGCAGACCGGGAGCATTGAAGCCCCGCCGCATCCGTGAAAGTTGGGCTCGGCTAAAAGTGCTGAATCTGCTGCAGTTCGCATCTTCTCACATCCTATCCTTCACAGGATCCCGTCTTGTAGTACACTCCGCATCCGGCAACGTTAACGGCCAGCCAGTCTTGGGGATTGTTATCCCGGGTTGTAAACGAAGCATCCACGCAATCTTGCTGACATCCCAAGCCCAGAAAGCCACACCCATGAGATCCAGCTGACCAGTGAGTGGTGCAAGAAAACTTGTGGAGCTGCCGCGAACCTGCACGCACGTCGGTGCACTCGTCATCTTGCTGCGCCCGAACAGGTTCGCAGCTACCTCTGAAGATGATACGATCATCCGGAGAAGGATGATTACCCCCAATTCCTCCGTATGCGTGGCAGAATTCATGGACAAACATCATCCGGAATCTGGGGTCTTCGAAGCTTTGGCCACTTCGAAGCCTAATCGCGTCCTCTCCATCCAGAATACCCGGATAGTTGTTGGGTCCAATTGCCTCGTACTCCAGCCAGGTTTGTTGCGCCATAGCCTGCAGAGTGGTATCAATGATGTGAAGTTCCGTTTCACAATCCGATGCTGAAAAGCGTCGGCGTCGCCTGCAACCCTTTCTTCGGAAGGTCCAGACGTTGTTCATGGCGCTTTGCTTCTGCGTGTTTAGGTTGCTGACAGTGGTCAATGGAGGAGTCAAGTTCCTCCAGGAATCCCTCTGTCGGAAGGTACCAGCACGAGTGCCTGGTGCCTTGCGGTAGCAATGCCAACCTCTTCCATAACTGCTTTCATAGTGGTTGGTGAACACAAGTCCGGGGATTGGATAGAACCAGCTATATTGATCCGGATTCCAACAAAATGACCTGCAATTCAAACGCCCACGGCAATAGTTAGCACTTTGCTGGAAAGTCCATTTCCATGCCTGCTCAGTTGAGTCTCGGTTTCTGTAGCCATCAGGCCGCTCTGCATCTGCCGTATATTCCCTATCCACCAGAATCCGCCCTACGTACCTCCACTCCTGGTTATGCATGGGGAGAAAGTAGAATTGCGGAACCCACCATTGCTGGTTGGGATTGTTGCTATTACAAGCCCACATCCACACCCTCCCTCCCTGGCTTCCGCGATCTGGGGAATCCAAGCAGATGCCGAACCAGTTCTTGAGAATACCATTGGTTTGTGGCTGGTAGTCCCACTGCTGATTTACATTGCCTGGATCACAAGGCCACATGTGCACAAGGCCTCCATTGGTGTTCCGCTGTGAGGCATCCAAGCAATAGCCATTTACGTTTTTGACAACTCTCGAGTCCGCTTCATAAACCCACTGCTGATTCACATTGCTGGGATCGCAGGGCCACATGTGGACCAATCCCCCTACATCCTTGCGCTCGGACGCATCCAGGCAGATGCCGTTGCGATTCTTGATTTGTGTTGGATCGCTCGGGAATTGAGAAGCTTGAAGCATGGATCGCGGATTTCCATCCCTTGACCTTGACCGGGGAAGGCACTGGCGGCATTTTGACTGCAGAACTCCCGTCAGATGCTTTCGATGTGCATTGCAGATCCTCTTGCAGAACAGCTGCAGCCGCCCGCATAAGTGCGCACACAGCTCGTCGACCCCACAGTTGCGGAAATCGCGCCAACCGCTGCCGCTGTAAGAAGGGTGGCTGCTCTGGTGCAACTGCAGCAAGTCCAACTCCTCGTTCTGCGGCTCAGAGCTTTGACACGCATTCCCGTGGGCACAATGCTTCTGCATGGTTTGCTGAATCTGTCCGAATCGCCGGGTGCAGCGACGGTAGCAACTTGTGTATCCCCCAGCCATGGAAAAGGAACACAGTTCATGGCAAGACCTTGATGATTGACAGAGTGAACGGCCTGGACCGGGCACTGCACAGACGCAGTGAGCCGTGGTCACTGCATCGTTGCAGCTGAATGAAGAGGCTTCGGCAACTTCACATGGAGCTGCTGGGCTCTGTAATGCAGCAGTGCAGGTTGACCAACGCTCTTGACAAAAATCAGCGCATGATCTGGTGCCTCCAAGAGATGCATAGGCCACACACTGCGTCCCCCTATCTTGCAGCATGCCGACCACAACTCCAGTTTTGCACTCTTCCTCGCCCGTCCACAAGGGCTGCAAGAAGTCGCAGTGCGAGGAAGCGAGGTGTGACTGTGTCTCGTCAGATTCTCGGGTTGCAGTGGGCTTCGGCCCACGGCAAGAGCAGTAGCGCTCGTCCAATCCAGTGCTGTTGCAATGGACTTGCTTCTGCCCTGCGAAACTTCCACATAGTTCCGAGCCCATCGCCTTGACACAAACAGCATTCCTAGCCCAACAGAAGTCGTCGCAGCTCTCTTCGGAAACTGCCGCCACACAGTTTCCAGCTTCCATTGACTGCTTCAGCGGCTGAACGTTGCATCCTAACATGGCTTCACGGCTCCATGGTATCAAATAGTTGCATGTCTCGTCGAGCGCTGGGACTGGGCAGACGCAAAGGGCGCTGTCCACTCCAACTGTGTCGCACTGGATCTGCTCAGGCCCCTCCAGGTTGTCGCTGCAATTTGCCGCTGCCCATGCCGAGAGGCAGCGAACACCTCTCTGCATGCAGAAGTCTGTGCAAGTGCCCGTAAGATTCAGGTGCACTTTGGTCGTGCAAGTGTTTTCAGCACGGATCTGCGCAACATTCGTGCAAAGCTCCTCGCCACTGCCCAGCGGCTCGAGGAAGCTACAATCGATTGGCTCGCGCCCCTGGCACAGGCAGTGCAGCTTGTCACTGAAAGTCTCGCAACCGACCTCTTCGGAATTCTCAAGCTGGCACTAGTCTGCTCCGCTAAATGCTCCGTTGCACATGGCGGCACCTGAGGAAGCACAAACATCATTGCAAGTCATTGCACCGGACGACGAGAATACAATGCAGTTCGTGCCGTTGTCCTGCAACCTCTGCACGATCGTCCCGCTGGTGCACACCCTCATCCCATCAATAGCGTCCAAGAACTGGCAGCTCGGGACTGCCGACGCCAGAGTGAACAAGCCACATATCAGGGCCCGCATCGGCTTCAGAGAAGCCAGGTAGTACCCCAACCACGAGGGCGGTCAAAGCAGGGAGGGATTCGAGCCAGGGCTTCACGCAGCGTGCAATTGACCCCTCCAAGCCTTTGATGCTCTGTCAAACGGATCCTTTTGCATGGAGCTGCCAAGTGCCATCTTTCGGCTGTCAGTCTGTCAGGCTGCACGGGTCTTAGAATGCAAACAACCTGGAAGCGCTCTTTGAGCCCTTTTCGGTCAATGCGTGCCCACTGCAGCTAGCAGCTAGACTGACACAGCCAAAGTGTGAACGACGTCCAGGCATGGCGAATGCATTATCTTCAGTGTCTTGACCTCTTCCGCCTGCGGATAGATCAGCCAAACCTCCACAGGTTTGCCATGGGACCCACGGCCTAAATGGGCTCCGCTCTACAACGGAAGCCGAGGCTGGGGTCAGGGCTTCTTCCGCCGCTTGCGCTGCCCCGGGGTCAGCCGCCGCCGCTCCCCCAACACATCCATGGGCTTGCGGATGCGCTTGCCATGCTGCAGCCTAGAACAGAAAGGCCCGGAAAAGCGAGCGAGCTATGGCATGAGCATGGGTTTATGCAATTGAACCCAACCAGCCAATCCAAGCGGCTTCCAAAGCTTGTGTCGAGACAGTGGTGGCAGTGCCTGACAGGGGAGAGCAAAAGCCGAACGACCCACGCCTCGCTCCGATTCGGTTCCGATTCGGCTCGCATCGGCTCGCGATTCACTGCGTTATGCCTCCACGTTGGTAGTGGCAGGGTCCATGCGCCGCTCCTTCGCCTGAGCTCTGCGAAAGTGCAAGCCACGATGTAAAACAAAACAAACCTCCTGCTGGCCGCTGGGGCCGTCGCAATCATGCGATCGCGTGTGAAACGATCGCCTTAGCACCATGAAGATCCCAGAGGAATAAGGTCCATGGAAGACGAGGATGCAAGACTTGAAAGACTGCGTGGGATGGCGTTTGATATAGCCTACGCCATCACGTCTGAAAAATCTGTCATTTCGGAGTCAGATATCCCTTTCACATTTTCACCTTGCACTTGCTGAGGGATCTGCGTCGCTTCTCAACGCCCGGAGTATCAAAGCTCTTCAGAGGATCCTGTGCGGCTGCACAAAAGCCCGCAGGGATGGTCTTTAGCTTTGGAGCGCCTGCTGCTTGGCCTTTATCAAGCGCTTCCTCAGACGACAGCTATGCAATGCTAGCCACGCAGGATCGCCTTTGACTACATGCAATGCGAATCTTCTCCGACTCCTTTCTTGCCCTTGCGCTGAGCGGCCGCCGGACTGCGCTCGTCGGCTTTCCCGCGCTTGCGTTGGCCTCCCGGACGGCCTTCTGAACCTCCGGGCAACATCTTTCAACCGTTAGCGTGGCGAGGAGAAATTCTCGCAAGGCTCAAGCAGGCGTGGCTTTCTGGAAGGCTTCCGGCACAAGGTAGGAAGGGATCTCGGTGCACGTTGACTGTACCGAGTGTCGGTTCAACGCTCGAGCATCGCATCTCAGTCAGCTGCACTTTTTAGATGCTGCCTCACAGACTTTCGCTCGCGAAGTGCTCGCTGCATCCTGTGACAGGCAATAGAAGCAACAGAACAATATAAGTCTGCAGTTTCTCTGAGCGGCTCCTCTGCAAGGCTCTCTTGTCATCTGGATGCTCTTCGAAGTATGCCTTTAGCTTCTCGGAATGCAAGGCCTTCGCTTCACTGCTTCGGTGGGTTTGACCACACAGCACATGCTCACGAACTGGGAATGCCTCCATCTGTAGCTCCCGTGCACGATACTTGGAAATGGCCTTCTTGGTGAGGCCCCTTGCCTGGTAGCCAGTAGCAGTGCTGTCTCCGGCGAACATGAGTACGTCGTCTCATGCAAGCTACATCGTTCACCGGAGAACCGAGACGAGGACCATGTCTTCAACACGGTAGCCTGGCATATCCCATGGCACAAACTACGAGCCCTCAGATTGCAAGATTCTCGGGGCATGTGCAACCAAGAAGCGGAAGCGCTCGGCATCGGAGATCTGCATTGGCAGGGCTTGGAGCCCTGTGCCTGCTCTGATAATCACACCCTCGCTCAGAGTGTACCCATGGCCGGTGCCTGTACGGCTCTGTGCCTGAATGATCTTCTGCAGCAAAGGCCTTAGAGCTTGCGCAGCTCACTGTCAGAGACAACACTACAAGATCTCAGGGAGGTACTGCTCTTCATGGGTGCAGATCGTCAGCCTCAAACGACCCACGAAACAGTCGAAGGAAAGTTGCTGTTTTTGGTGCCTCGAAGTGAGCTTCCCTGAACTGGGTCCATCGCGCAGTGCCGCTCTGACCACCCCGAGCACAGCGCCCCACCCGGTGCACCTAGTGGATGTTGCCAGGGCGGCCGGGATGTCAAAAGAGCGATGCAGTGCGACACAACAAGCAGACTGAGCTGCGCACGTAGTCCCGCACCGACGTAGGCACGTCTGCGTTCAGGACAGTGGTTACCTTGAGAGCTCAAGGTGAAGCTTTAGATCGGGGAAAGGCAGGGAAGCCTGAGGCCTGAACTCCTTGCAAGTCCACTCCCCTCGTGAGGGAATACTGCTCATCCTGACGCAAGGATTGGTGGACCTTAAGGTTTGTGTCGCTGCCGGTTCATGCCTGCATCCTCCGACGCCCCGGTTTGGCTTTCGCTTCGGCTTTTGCCTCATAGGGGTCAGCCGCAGAAGTCGAAGCTTCACGATGCTCCGACGCCCCGGCGGGTCTGACAAGTTCGACCTCCTCATCCTTCGGATGACAGCTCCGCAGGTATCGCGGAGGTTGTGACGACAAGAGGGCTTCCGTCCACCTCGTCTGCCTCTTCCTCCTCTTCGGCTTCCTCGTCCTGCTCCTCCTCTGCGGCATCAGCCTCCAGCCGCGCAAAATCGGGCAAGCTCTACAGCGCCATGTGCACTGCAAGATCTGCAAGGATCACTCCTTGCATCTGCGGACACCGCGCCTTTGCTGTGGGAGCCGGAGTCCGAGTCGATGTTCGCAACGCGGACCTGAGAGCCGGGGAGCCGGGGAGCCGGGGAGCCGAGGAGCCGAGGAGCCCATCCCGAGAGCGCCTCCAAATCCAAAGAAAAGAGGAGCATCCACTCCGCTCTGCTCCGCTGCTCCGCTGCTCCGCTGCTCTCTCTCTCTCTCTCTTTGCTTTGCTCGGGGCTTGGGACGAGGGCAGGCCCCCCCGTCCCGCGCGGGTGCGCTGCCCCATCCATTCTTCTGAATGAATGGGCTTGGACTTTACAAGACTGGTGCCCCTCTGTTAAGGGCGGGTGTTCCTGCCGGAGTTGTTCGAGGCACTCTGATGTCAAGAGGTAGGTAGACACTTCTCGTCAAGTACCTCCTCGTGGTGGAGTCCGGGATGCCAGCTACATCCGATGGTGGCAATGGCATGGCGAAAAATTGGCATACTGCAATTCAGTCTACTGTTTTCCTTTGCAATTATTGGTTTTCGTCAAACCTCTTGTGCGGCAACTTGCATCATGATGTGCATTACTGGCATTGCCGCCTTGCACTTGTGGGCGAAGCCTCACTATATGCTTGAGCTAAAACGTGTTCGTCTGCCACGTGTGGCCGGGACGGTTGGTCCCTCTTACACAGGTCCTGTGTTGAACGTGTGTGGATGTTGCATCCTGCCAGCGCGGGTGGCTGGAGGCTCCCGTGTCGCTGGCATTCATATGCGGCATTTGCACGCATTGTGGCGCAAATCAAAACTCCACCACCAAGCGTGCTGAGCAATGGATGCAGACTGCCTGTGTCACTCCCGCTTCGCTCAAGGGTGCAGGTCGATCGTGTGATTGCTCTAGCCCCGTTTCCAAGCGTAAAGTCTCTCAGGTCGACACTCCTCAAGTCAAGCGGTCCACTTGGGCCATGCTTGGTCTCACGCCAGGCAGCTCTTCCCGTGGAAGTGAGGGTTTCCCTAGTGCCTCTCGCCTCTTGGGTTTAGGTCCCTCCCCTTCTCCTCATACGGGTACCCCTAAACGTAGCCCTGGCTTCCTTTTGGGTTTAGGCCCAACGCCCAACGCTGACTCTGGTCGCAAGACAGCCTCTGGCACTTCCTTGCCTAAAGACCCTCTCTGCCCCTACGCTTGCCCGTGTGGTTGGCGTCCACCTGCAACAGGGGACACCGGTAAGGCCAAAAAGCGCATTCGTGAAATCGCTACCAAGCATTGGAAGCAGTGTCAAGGGTGCGATGCCCCTGCGCCTACTTCTGAGTACATGCGTGCCAAAAAGAAGGCTGCATCTGCCTTTGCCCTTACGTGCGCTACCAAGCAGGCCACCGTGTGTTTCCGTGAGCTCTGCGAAACCCTCAAAAGCAAAAAGCCTCGCATTGCCAATGCCATGTGTAAGGTTGATTTGAGTGCTCCCACGCGTCGGGATAACAATCCCACAGCGTTCTCTACCCGCGCGTGCGCTGTGGCAGAACCATCGCCCTCAGCGCCTTCAAGATGAATCCTTGCCCCAAGCAAACTGGAAAGAAGATTTCCCAACTTGCTTTCCAAACGGCTTTTTACGGCAGCGCCAAAGCCAAAAAGTGGCAGAAGGCTAAGAAGGCTGCTCCTTCTCAGTCTGCTGAAGCTGGTCGCAAGTACTGGCATGCCGTCAAGAGTTTAAGGTGAACAAATGCCTGAAGGAGTGACTAGCTCATCTGGCTCCCTGCTTTTCTTGCCAGACGGCTTCCGTGGACCCTTTGCTGGGTGGCGCTTGCACCGATGCTCCCCTCAAAGTCATGTCCATCAACTGCACTCTGCTTACCAAAGCTCGTTTGACTTGTATTTTAAACCAAGCTTCTCTTTGGAAGGTCCACGTCATTTGCCTGCAAGAAACGCGCCACCCGCCCGGTGGCTCTCCTTTCGTCAGTCGCATGTGCGCTACTCAAGGTTGGAACGTGCAATGGTCTCAAGCTACTTCTTTGGATGCCGCCAAGCACCGCCGGGCGGGTGGTACAGCCATTGTTTGGCTCAAGGCACTTGGGCGCGGGCATGCCATTGATCTTGCCGAGACCCGGGTGTGCGCCCGTAGTTGGCCTTTTGGTACCATCGCCTCCGTGTATGGCCCGGCGGATCGTCCCGATCTCCCGTGGTTTTCAAGTACCTTGGAACGCTTTGAAGGCCTCCACGCCTCGGTGCTCGTTGGTGATGTTAACTGGCGTCAAGCGTACCAGCGCTTTTTGCCGTCTGCTTGGACTTGCTCTAAGCACTTTCCTACCACTGTTGGTGGTGCGGCCGGTCCCACCCGTTTGCTGTCCTACATGCGTGCGTCTCCGGAGGCGCCCTGTGAGGTTACTCCCTTGCCTGGCATTCCGCACCACCTTGCTACCTTGTGGGAGGTGCAGTCGGTTTCTGTTTGCACGCAAACGCTTGCCCGCCTCCTCCGTTGCGCGCAGTACACTCCCTTGCGTGACCCCACGCCGCAAGAGCTTGATAGTTTTAAGGTTTGCAGTAATGGTTGATGTAGCTAACTGCCTTAGTTGCTCTTTGGAGGACTCTCTTTCCAACTGGCACGCCCGCGCGGAAAAGGTTTTCAAACAGGCCGTGAGTTTGGGTGTGGTCGCTTGCAAAAACTCCGCGGAAAGGTGTAAGGGTGCTCCGGTCACTACTCGTCCTGCTTTGCCTAAACCCTTGGTTTCCAGAAACGAGCCTGTCACTCTTCGCCGACTTCGGCGCTTGCACAGGGCTGTTGTTGAAGAGTGGCGTCGGGGCCCGGGCGCTCCCCTCACTGCTGTGCAAAACCGCCACTGGAGTGTCGCTTTCCGGGACAAGCTTTTTCCTGTTTCTGCCTCTTGGCCTTCCAACCAAGCTGAGGCACTCACTTTGGTCAGCCAAGCCATCACTTCGGCGGAGCGTGACCTGTCTGACGCGAGCCACGCCAGTTGGCGTCAAGCGTTCCAGCGTTGGGATGTTCGGGCCATCAAAGCCGTTAAAGCCGTCCTTAAGCCCAGCCCTCCCCCTGGCACTCAAACTGCCCAGAACCTTTGCAACTCGTGGAAACCGTTGTTTTGCACACCTGACCCCCCTACGGCCGGGTTTGGCGAAGCTTGGGTTTCTTTCGCCAACCGCTCTGGTTTGGCTCCTCGTGAGCCTGCTACAGACACTCCTGCGCTTCAGGACTTCCTCGACGCTGTTAGCAATGCTCGGGGGGCCCCTGGCCTAGACGGCTGGACTCACTTTGAGCTCAAGTGGCTCTCACGTCATGTGCCTGGCCTGCTGCAGGAGCTCTTTTGCATCCTTCGCGACGCCACTTTCGGAACTCAGTCCCTTTCTGGTCCCGCCTGGCTGACTCTGTTGTCTTGGAGGTTAGCTGCGGTTCCTAAGCGTGAAGCCGACGAACATCGGCCGGTGGCCGTTGGATCCACCATCCTCCGGGTCTGGCAAAAGACTCTCCTCCGGCTGTTGCCGGACCTTCCTTCGCGTCAGCTTGGGGGCCGTTCCGGCACGAGCGTGTCAAACACTATAGGGGATTGGCTCTCTCATCGGGGTCTCTTCGGTGCCGAAATCGACTTGGCTAAAGCCTTCGATAACGTTTCGTGGGCCGCCGCGTCTGCGTCTCTTCGCCATCAGGGTGTGTCACCTGCTATCATTCGTTTCCTGTCTCACGTGTGGAGCGGCCCTCGTTTCTGCTCCTTGCACGGCACTCTTTCTTCGGCTTTTTATGGTTCGCGGCATTCCGCAGGGTGACCCGTTGTCCCCTTGCATCCTTGCACAGGTTCTCAGGCCTTGGCATGCACTTATCCAACGTGAAGTGCCCGATGTTTCGCACTGGGCCTTCATTGATGATCGTTCCTTGCGTGCCCACAACAAAGCTGCCTTGGAGCGTGCACTTCGCCTTACAAAGACCTTTGATGTTGCTGTGGGGCTCAAGCAGCATCCTAAAAAGCTTCAGGTTTGGGGTTTAGGTGATTCTGTTGAGCATTTAGGGGTTGTTGCCACCATCACTAACCTGTGTCGGCCCGTGTCCCTGCGTGGCGGCTGGCAACGTGTCTTTGACCTGTTTTCCTTGCTCCCTCGCTTGCCCGGTGGACTCACCATTCGCGAGGCCGCTACGAGATGCTTTATCAAGCCGGTCTGGTCTTGGTGCTTGCCTTATCTTCAGGTGCCTCCTCAGGCTCTTGCTAAACACGCCATGCAAGCCTTGCTGCGTACTGCCTGCACTTGGTGGTGTCGTGGGCGTTTTTGGGTCGATCGCATCGATCTGCACCCTGTTTTCGGCACCGCTGTCGCGGCCATCCAGGCTGCCGTTTCCACTCCTGCTGATGCGTGGCGCGCTGCTCGGCCTTCCCTTGAAGCTTACGCTGCCGCTCTTCGGCTTGAAGTTGTTGCTTGGCATGGTGCTTTGCCTGTGCTGAATGCGTCCCCTAGCACACTTGAGCACCGCCTGTTGGCGTCCTGCTGCGAGCAAGTTCATGGTCACCTGGCCTTAAACCCGGCCTCTTCCAAAGGGCAGCATGGCCTCCGGGCTGTGGCTCGTTTGCAGTGCCTTCGCCAGGCATCTGAAACTCGCTTTGACTACGAAGGTCTCCTTGACTCCGACATTCACGCTTTTTCTTCCGCCAGTTTTGTTCGCTGGAGGAATAGCTTGTCTTCGTTTCAGAGTTTGCTTCTTCGCATTTACCGCGGCGGGGCTGTTTTCACTCCTTCGCGGCGCTATCAAGAAAACTCCGGTCCTTGCCCTTTCTGTAAGGCCCCGGTGCCTTCCATGCGACATTTTTGGGCGGATTGCCCTAGATTCCAAGGCGTGCGTGCGAGTATCATGCTTGAGTATGGTCTCGACGCTGCCTGGTTTAGCCAGCAGCCCCGATGCACTGCTAAGACGGGGTTCATCACTTTTCAGGCTTCGCCTTCGCCACAACGACGGGAGCAGATGCAGGTCGCTACTTGCAAACTTGCGCTCGCAATACTCGAAGATACCTGGGGGAGTTTTCATGCCCCTCCTGGTCGCATCGTGCCTTAGGCCTTCGGGTTTCTTTGGCTTCGGGTTTTAGGCTAGGCCTTCTGGCTGAGGCTTTTCTTCCACTTGTGGGTCCGCCCCAGCGTGACCTTGCTTACACTGCAGCTGGCGCTGCCGTCTGTCAGGGCGCACGTTTTTGCGCTGTTTCCTGCCATGCACCGCCTTCCTTCGGGTTTAGGTGGGTTTTCCCTCGCTGCTTCCTTGCCTTCCCCCCCTTGGTGCTTTGGTTGTAGCCCCTTTTCCCACGCGCTGCCTCTAACCGCCTACGGGCCTAGGTTGTGTCGCAGATACAGAATCAGCAGGTAGGTAGACAGGGTTTCTTTTACGGAGTGCCCCCTCGGGAGGTCACAAACAAGGCTGCCGCTCTCTCTCTCTCTCTCTTGGCACCTGCGAGCACTGGAAGCCGGCGAAGCCGATGCAACGTCCTGCTTTCACGGGCTTCTTTGTGCCGATGCGTCAGCATGCGTCAGCTCACCAGCGTCCAGTCCGCACCTTGCCGTCCTTCTTGGACCTCTCTTGCTATATCCATCCCTGCTTATCGGGTTGCGAACGAAGTACGCATATCAAGGTCCTCTGCAACTGCATCATCTTCGCATTCCTCTTCCTCTTCCTCTTCGTCCTCCTCCATCTCGTCGTCTTCGCCCTGAAGCAAGGTCGCGCTGCTGGGGCGGGAAGTATGACGCACAGGCAGCCACTTTTTGTCCATCGCCGAAGACACATCTCATCTGCACTGGTCATCCAATCCTCGCATGTCTCAGTCAGAAACTCGGGGAGTGACCACGAGGCGACTCCGTCCGAGCCCGAGCCCTGGCAGGAACCGAACTTGAACATCTTGAACGGTTCACAGATTCGCAGTATCAACCGGCCTTGCAAAGCAGCCACAGGAATTCGGGCGCTCCAGGCTTCAGAGTGTTGTCCGCGAGGATGCGGCCGCCTCCGCCTCCCAGCAGTGCCTCCGTACGCTGCAAGTGGACCATGTCCGAATGGAACCGGGTGCCGCGGTGGTCAAGAAATGCAAAGTCCGTACCGCCTCGATGGTTTGGCACAACACCACAATGTCACGACAATATACTGCCATCTTTGAGTCAGCTTCTAAAGCCCTGCTGTTGCTGTTGGCTCATCTGTTTAGTCTCGGCCTGCACCCCAGTCCTCAACCAACCGATCCAGCACATCGTGGGCCATCCCCGGCATGATCTCCACGCGGTGGGAAAGTCCGGCAAGGGCGACAACATGTCGAGCTACCAGCACATGCACCGCATCGGACTCTAGCGACACGACGTGGTGGCATCCTTGCCGTGGCCAAACCTAGCCATGCTATCCCCAATGCGCCGTATTCTTCCTCTTGTTGCTTTCTCCCTCCCTTTCGGGTACGAGTCCAGCTGCCCCACAGAAAATGCAGAGAAGAGTTTCAAGCCAGTGTGAATCTACAGCCCTCTTAACCAGGAGTATACTGAAGCGAAAGGGTGTCCCCCGGGATGCAGCACTGCTCTCAACCACAGCGGTCTACAGTCAACATGAAGCAACAGCAAATACAACCAAAATCAATCCATGGCCATGTCTTATTATGTGCGCCCTTGCTGAGTGAAAATATCAGGGCAAGGCATTCTCCTCTGTGCTCTGTGTGCTAGACTGTCGTGACCAACAAAAATACAGCAGTGAGAGCTTCCGTGAGTCACGGCAGCCAGGGCGGAGTAAGTATGGTCACCTCTCTGGCTCTCAAGCCGGGGCTATCAAGTCAGGTCCCACTGTGAAGGGGAGGGGTGGTAGTGAGGGTGCAAGACGAGGCTGGGTCCCCGGGTCCCCGACATAGATCATGGTGGCGCTTTTATGGCAAGGTTCTCTCACAACTAACCCTCCCTCTCGCAATCTGTCTCTGTCTTTCTGTAGGGCTTGGGGGGCATGTCGCCACCCCGCGCTAGCTTTTCGGGGTGGGTGTGATACTGATAACAAAGAGTATGTACTGCGCACGAACGCCGCTACAGATCAGTCCTCCTGAGTTCGCAGTCCAAGCTAAATGCAGGGAAAACAACGCGTTTGAACTTCCGGCCACGCCAGCACTGTTGCACACCACACTACTTCTCATTTGAGGTTCTCGACTTCGTCCCAAATTCTGAAAAGCAGGTGCCCCGACACGTCTCGAGAGTTGAAGCGATGTTGCTGCCTTTTGCGACTTGTCGACCCCCTGGACCACTGCAAAAGTGCCGGCACACCTGGTGCCAGGACGTGCCAGCTGCCTTACTGTAGCCTCTGCTTGGCTTCTTCGCAGCACCCAACAGCTCGGTTCTCCGTTTCACTGGCTTGTTCGACACGGGGCTTGGGCGGTGTAGAGATGTGTAGAGGCTGTGGAGCTGGGGCCGCAAGGAGCCGGCTCAGGCTTGCGAAGGTCTCCTATGGAGAACGAGAAGTGAAAACCGAAGGACCGATGATGCTCGCGATGCTGGCTGCTTTCCCCTTACAAGCCTTTGACGACGCTTTTCTTTTCGTCCTTTTCGAACTTTCGACGTTTCTATGCGTCCATGTAACTGTAACGTGTCACTAACATGTCAGCTTTCGCCTTTGTTTCGGGCAAAACCGTCCTGCACGCCAGGCCATTCGCACGCAGGAGTAGCCAACAAAGGATCCGAACTCGGCCACGACGGCCCTCTCTGGCGCAGGTCGCAAAGCCAGAGATGCATCGATCACCTCCGGGGCGGGCAAAGCGAAAACGAGAGCAATCAAAGGCGCGCAATGCGTCCGTGCGTCCGGTTGAGTCCCCAGTCGAAGCCCCGAAGCCGCGAAGCCCGGCCTGGGCCTTGGCCTCGCCGGCCACTTTGAGCCACTGGTGCTGGCCGCTGGAAGCGAAGACTTCGCAGGCCTCGACTACAGCTGGGGCACTAGAAGTCCCTGTCGCGGCCATGAAGTCCATCAGCCGGACGACTTTGTGGTATCTTCGGTGCAGAAAGGCCTGCTGCGAATCGGCTTCAACTCAAGACCCCCTCGCTCCCTCCTCAGCGCCGCGCCAGCGCCGCGCCTCGACGAAACCTGCGTCCACCCGGGTCCGGGTCCACCGAGTCACTTGCAGAAGCGGCAGACGCAGAGTGAGCGAGCTCATCATGGCCAAGAGCAAGGTCCTGAGTCTGAGTCGCGTTCGCGCAGAAGACTACTCAGACGACTCAGGATGGGGATGGAGCTGTTTGCAGAAAGGGACTGATGGGCCGCAACATCCTTCTCCCACAAGGCAAGCATCATGAGAAAGCCCATCGAAACGGCATCCAGCACACGCTGCTCCGTCCTAGCACGAGGCAGGTGCCTTCAGCACTGTCGAGCATTTCTCTTCAAGGCACGGACCCGGAAAAGAGCAACAGTCTCCAGGAGCCACCTGTGGCACAGGTGGCAGTCAAGAATGCAAGAAGACTCTGACTTTCGGCGAGCAGCCCGGCAACCCGCTCCCACGAGACGGCCTAGCCCCGCACGCCAAAGAGGCCACGCAGCCCCCAAGTGACAGCCTGAGCCTGGAGCTCCAGGAGCGTAGTTTGTGGCGACAGATGGAACAAAGAGGGAAGTAGCACGAGGGAGAGACAAAGAGGGAGAGAGGGCCGGAAGAAGGAGCCTGCTGTAGGATGCTCAAGCACTCTCTCTGCGATGCCATCCATCAGCAAGCCCTCTGCAGCAGTCACTGTGCCGATTCTTCATGCCGAGTTGGCGAGCCCCTGAAACTCAAAGTCATGAAGCCTTTCCTTGGATGCTGCATTTCGTTTCTGAAGCATGAATTCAAAACACAACCACGGAGATGTTGCCAACGGTGGCAAAGAAACTGTGGCGGCCACGGAGACTGCATCGGTGAATGGCCGATGCTCGTGCGCAGCATCTGCTGGCGCCCGCAACATGTTTGATGGGCCTTGGGCATCAAACTGTAGCAGGACGGGGCTGGCAGAGACCAGGGTCCAATCGAGGAGAAGGAGACCCGTGACGTGCACGCGGCCAGAAGCCTCGGAGTCGAGGAGGGGCTAAAGAAGGCCAGCCATACCAGTACGGGCCATAACTGCCATAACCATTCCGAGGCACCTGGACCGTGTTGGCAGTGTCCTGCGGACTCCACGGACTGGGACGTGGGCCGTTACCGACCGTAGCAGCCACGGCGACCGTTGTCGTTGCGGTCGCATCCATCGAAGTTTGCTCTTGCGACAGCGAGGAGCTGGGATCTCAAGCCGCGTTCGAAAGCTCCTGCGGAAGAGGCTCCAAGCCTTGAATCCTCCGCACAGCCTGAGAGCCAAAAGTTCTCAGCGTGAGGCGGTGTGGAAGCGCAGGCTTCCCGGAATTCCGAATGGTGTTGGACAGGCTCTGGCATTCAAGCTCCTGGACCTTTGCCGTGGCCTCCCGCAAAGCACATGAAGTGAAAACTTGGGCTACGCCTACGTACGCATCCAAAGGGGTGAGGTCCTAAGTAAGCATCTCTCTCTCTCTCTGTCTTTCTACCTTCGAGCCCTTGTCCTCGCCTCGAAAGCCCAGACTTCCAAAGAGGGCTCGTGGGGAACAAGAGGTGTTGCCATGCTCCACACCAGGTTCCCCAAGCCCTGGGGGCTGGGCTGCTGGGCTTTCGCTGAAGCTCTCGCCGCAGTCGCTTGGAGCAGCGCTTCGCCACGCCAGCCAGTCCTTGCGGAAGCCAATGCGAGGCTCACCAGGCTCAGTGGCCCAAAGTCCTCCAGCCGGACAGCTGAAGCGGACGCAGTTGCTGTGAGAAGCCTGGTGTCGCGCGAATCTGGGAGGCCGAAGGCCCGTGCAGTGCCTGCCAGGTTCTGATGATCGGGCTCAGGCATGGACTTGAGGCCGATGGATCCGAGAAAATGCGAGAGCGGCATCTGCTCCGTTCGGGGTGCTGCGAAAGCTCAAGCACTGTTGGAAGGATCCTGGCAGCTGGACTTCTATATCCTCATGAGCTTCAGCGCACAGCCGCTCGTGGATTCAAAAGAAGCCACACCTCGAGTGGCTGACTTGCTGAGATCTCGGAATCTGTTCGCCAAATTCTGCGGTCTGGGCTCTGCGCGCTTCGCAACTGCGCAGCGTGCTGCAGCAGCTGCCGGTGCCCTCCCTTGCACTTGCGGCCGTGCCGATCTCCAAACCATGTTGCTGAGGTTCTGCGCTGCAAGCGTAGGAAGCTTCTGCTGGGCCTGTCCCATCAGCGCTGCCACCAACGACCGAACTAAGACGTTGCAAGTGCCATGACCCCGCAACATGTTCGTAGTCCCCTGGGCATCAAAGTCGGACCTGGTGCCAAGCTCGCCCATGGCAGAGAAAAATCTCTGGCCTAAAAGCTTGGGCTGGGCAAATGTCCGAACGGAGTTCGAAGTGCTCTGAGGTGCGAGCTCTAGAACGTAAGCCCGACCCGCTGATGCTTGGAGGGGCAGCGTGCCGTCAGCCAGCAGGCGCGTGAACCATCGGGCGATGTTTCCAGGGCTCCGTGAATCAATCTCGTTCATTTTGACAATAACTTCTCTGGAGACACCCTGCAGCAACGCTGCATCCCCATGCACCACAGCGGCGAATGTCCAGAGGGTGTTTGATGTGTTCTGCATGTTGAGTTATCCAAGCAACTCCGACGCCCGCAGTGAAGCAGCTGCTGACAATGGGACGCCGAAGGCGTTCAAGCGGGCAGGGCTTCATGACATGTTGGAAAGGCTCTGAACTCCGAAATCAGCAATGCTCGAAGTCGTCTGCAATGCCACTGCCAAGAGGAAGGGCCGGTGCTCAGATCGCATTACCGCAAAAGCCCAAGAGGCGTTTGCAGGGTTGCGTGCACGGGATTGTTGCAGAGTACAGATGGCAGTGCCAGCGATCGTCTCCAACAGCGCCTCGCTGGAACCTAAGCGAGCTGCCGCGGCTGCCCATGCCAAGCTTGCAGGCTCCGTCGGCGAGAGTGCACTGGCAGCTGAGGCTAGGAATTCCAAAGACTCTGAGCCCATTGGGAGCTCAGAGCCTCTTGCTTGCAGTTTGCCGAATGCCCGAAGTGTTTGCGAAAGCTCCGGAGCACTCAGGTCCTAGAAGCTCAAGGAAACTGCTGAAAGAGCTCAACTCGCCAACTCGCTCACGAACACCGATCAGGCAGAGGCACACCTAAGTACGGCAGCCCCATGTTGGTCTTCCCATGAGCCACAGGTCCTACAGTAGTGCTTGCCTAGGTGCATGGCATTCGCCGAAGCCTGTGCAGTGAACTCATTCATGCGGCTTGCCACCCTGGATCTTATCTCGGTTGCCATCGGCACATTATCGCTCCGAAGCGTTGACGGTCACCAAGCCCCACTCGCAAGCTCCAGCGCTGAGAGCTCGGAAGCGCAGATGCCCAGCGACGCAAATGCAGCCAACGTCCGTCAGCTCTGTCAGCGGCCATGTCGGTGGTCTGCCCGACCTGGAGACACAACAATTCAAGCGTATTCCAGGTTCACATGCCATGCGTCTGAACACAGAGCTCCTTCAGTACGATGTCTCAAAGACTGGCGACAGCCGGTCTCCAAACTCGCTGAGCTTCCGCGCAAACCTCGAAGACTCACTGATCCTGGTCCTGGCAGGACAATGCGATGTTAATCTCCGAATCGTCGGCGAAGCCCGCACCTCCGGTCTCGATGCGGCCGGTCGCTTCGTCGGTCCCTGAATCAGGGCAATCAGGGCCTGGCCGCCGTGTTCGGAGCTCATCTCCGAGACTGGGCCACTGGGAGTCCATGGCCGGAGGCCCGGAGGAGCACACACCCATCTCCCATCTCTTGCAAACTCTTCAGTCTTGCCGGCATAGCTTCATGAGCACCATGGGCTTAAGTTTGTAGCAGAACTCGTGATTTGGGTCGCTGTCAGAACTGTTTTCTAGGCCCTCCTGACAGCAGTGGAAGTTTTTCAGCTCTGCCGGTGGAAAAAGCACTGGAGCCAACTTGTTGCTGGCCGAGCCTCACCAACTTCTTCTTCTTCCTTCGGCATTTATCGCTCGTTCGCTCTCCACATGTGTGCATCCGTCCTCATCGCCCCCGAGGCCCTCATCAGTGGCCTCAGGATTTCAAGCTGGACAGCGGCCATACAGCTTCCCACGTTTGGCCACATAGATTTGTCGGCCAAGTGGCAACAAGCAGCTCTACTGCCCCCTGATTGAAGGAGTCGATGATGTTCTGACCTGAGATCGGAGAATCGGTGGCGGAAGAAAGAGTCTTCTGCGTGGGCTCCGAGGTGAGCTGCAGGCGGCTAGCATGCGGTAATTCGGAATTCAGCACGGCGGAGTTGATGCTGAAGCGCTCCAGCCTCTCGACAAACTCGTTCGAGGGCTCAGGGCTCAACCCGCGCACGTGAGTAGCGGACAGGATCTTCAGCCGATAGGCCGCTTCAACGCTCTGCACGAAGATGAGCCTGGGCCGCAGGCGGCGGCGCGTGCCGCGTAGTCACGCAACCTTCTGACCAAGGGCGAGGCGTCTTTCCCTGAATCAGCTGCAGCTTCCTGCAGGCGGCCAACGGTCGCACGTTGGGTCCATGCGAGGCACGCTCTCTTTTGCAGATCCGAGGATCAGCAGCGTGTAGATGATCAGGTACTTGTCGGTCTTGTGGCAGACAAAGTAAAACCTGAACATGCGCGCAAAGTCGACACTTTTAGAGGGACTTTGGAGGCGCCGGCTGTGTAAGCTTTCCCGTCACACGCGGCTCCTCCAGCTTAAGGACGACCGGCTTGTGGAGCATCAGGCCCTGCAGAAAGGAAGGCCGTGCACATCCCTTTCCTTCGCAGCTCGGAGAGACGACGTGTCCCTGCCTTGAGCTGCTCAACTTCCTCTGACAACGTCGCAGAGACCAGCATCGCCTGCCAGCACGAGCTTTGCGTTGGGACCAGAGAGCCAGACTATGGACCTGGTATTTGGGTGGCATCAAGGCGCACAGAGCCTTGACCTTTGCAAACTGTCGCCCTGTTGGGTTGCAGGGAATGACACTGTCTCGGGAGCTGGCATCCTCCTCGTAGCCATATGAAAACATGAGGTCGGCTTCGTCCAGAATCAAGACTTTGAGTGTCCTAGCTGGCGGCTGGTCTCGCGACGTCGAAGTGAAAACACAAACGTTGCCAGCTCCGCTCTGACAACGGCTTCATGGCACCTCTGGCCTGAAAGCACGAGGCCGCTCATGAGATCGGAATCCGAATCCGACGTTGGCTCAATAGGCCTCCCGTTGCTTCACCAGTGCAAGAAGCGAGGAGGGTGTTGTCACCAACCTGCCACGGCCGCGCGAATCAACACAAACAAAGCCATGCAAATGTTGATAGCTCACAGGGAACGCCCTTGTTTCAGATGGATTTCAGGCCGCTTGAAATTTCACGTGGATCAAGGGGGTTGACAATGTCGCCTACACAAAGCTCTTGTCTCCACATCTCTTTCAGTACCGCTGAAGACGCTTACAGGCTTACAGTACCGCGTCCGAGCGGCATCACCGGCAGCTCTGCTTTGCTGTACTTATCCTCGGCAGCTCCAGCGGAGGATCCAGCTTTCGACTTCTGCAAACGCTCAGGCTCTTCCCGAGCGAGGCCCCAAGGTCGAAACACCAGAGAGAAGGATGTCCACGGTAAGAACATCGAAACAGAAGCTTAGCCTGATGCGCGCAGCACAACAGCGTAGCAGCGCAACTGCAAGAGAAGTGCCAAACACGGCCGGCCGGCAAAGACGTCACGACGCGGTGCACCTGAGCGATGAGCTCCTGGCGAGCTTTGCTACTCGGCCAGAATCAGGCTGAAAGCCGAGAAAACTCAAAGGTCCTTGGTGGGAACCAGTATGAGACCACTCAGAGGTGTTGCAGAACCTCACAAGAAGCATGACTCTTCGAAGCATAGGATGATATAGGATGCATACCAGCGCTTGCCTTTGGCTTCCACCTCTTGAAGCAGTCGCTGCACCTCAGATGCCAGCAGTTACAGGACTCCCGTGATCTCCCCTGGACAAAACATTGGGCGCTGGCAAGTGGGATTGCGTAGCACAGAGTCTTGCCGCTCCCGGTTCGTGCACGACAGAGCAGGTCCTTCGAGTGCTTGCAACAGCTCCACGCAGCAGTGACAGATGGTCTGAATTTGGTCGGACTTTTCCCCGAAACTGCGTTGCTATTCTGTTGACTCAAGGGCCCTACGGCAGCGGTAAATCAGCTATACATATCACGGTCATGGCATGCAGCACTCACAAGTT